>VMDO01002832.1:70016-157467 GCA_007922755.1 Pedetes capensis
CCCCCCCGTCACCTCTTCCTGTGCTGCATTTGTCAGACTAGCAACTTTTCCATTTCGCTTCTTTGGTAGCAAGACCATTCAGTCATTTTATCAAAACATGGGTTTGCTAATAACCTGGTTCACCTACTCTAGATCTTTTCTCTTGTACAATCTGGCCTCTGAGGCTCAACTTTGGGAGTGTGGACTCATGTAGTTGTTAGGTGCTGTCAAGTTAGGTCCAACTCATAGCAACCCTACACTACATATAACAAATTGAACACTCACTGGCATTGTGCCATGCCCGACACTGTATCAGTGCTTCTCTGCTATTCATAGAGTTTTTAATGGCTGATTGTTTTTTTGGGAGTGGGTTGCCAGGTCATTCTCCCAAGCCTAACACACCGGGTGTTCCTAGGCAGTCTCCTATCCAAGTATTAACTAGGCCCAGTTCTGCATATGTTCTGAGATCTGACGGTATTGGACACTACAGTGGTATGGCTGCAGGCCATGGTCTCTTAATCAACATTAAATTGAGTTGGCCTTTTACTTCCAAATGTTGATAAAGGTATCAGAGGGAGCTTTGTCCTGGGCTCAGAGGGTCTGCAGGTGTTGGCAAAAGCAGTTAACTATTCTTCTTATTCTCAGCCAGTGCCTGTTCTACCTTTCTGACCCCCAGCCTCAGCTCAAAGCAGGTTTGGGAAGGCAGAACTGTCTGGAGCCCTCACGAATAAGGAGCTGAGCTGGGCTGTGGTCACGTACGATGTAGGCTGTATAGTACAGGAAATTGGAAACTAATAATTTATGGGGAAATTTTCTCAGACTTGGTCCAGTCTTATTTATAGCTGCTTCTCTAACCCACTTTATAATGGTTGCATAATTTTTTAAAATATCAAAATTTACTTTATATTTTCTGACAATAAAAGTATTGCATGTTCATCATGGAAAATGCAGAACATTTGGAAAATATAGAAAACCCTGGGACTAACCACTGTCAGCACCTTAGTGTATTTCTTTCTGATCTCTTCTCTTCTTCCTTTTAATTCTGCTCAAGTGTCTCTGACAGAAAAGGTTTGACTTTTGGGTCCCTTTTCCAGAGCGGGAGCAGCCCTCTTCCAGCTCCTTATCTGTTAACTCTGGTTATAAAGGCTTGTGACCTTTGGCTAGGTAGAGAAGCTGGGCCAACTGGGGTTCTTCCAGGAGACAGAAAGTGAAAGAGAAACTGCTGAGTCCGTAGGTGTTTCTCCAGGGCCCTGTTTGCTGATGTCGACATGCCCTACATCTCTCTCGAAGTCTCTTATCCATCCCTGCTCCCCCTTATTCATTTCTGGCCTTCAAGACACTGAAGCAGGGGTAGTAACATGGAAGGCTAACTCTAAACCCAGGGTTTGTTACAGCTGTTTTCTCTTATATCACTGGCCCTACTTTGTGTCTGGGGTAAAAATAATAATAATTGAATGCATGTGATGTTCCTATTGTGGATGTGGTAGAAACTCTCCAGCTGAACAATATGCATTTTTCTTGGCTGCTGCTGCTTGGGCCCTATATGCTCCTGGTCCAGGACAAGCAAGGCCTATCTCCTTCTTTCAATAGAACACCTTTAAACCACTTTGATCACAAGTTACACATTGTCTAACTTGCTATTTCGTTTGGTCAGCATTCAGAAGGAAAATTTGTTTTAACCAAAGCACAGTCATTGAAAGGAAAAGAAACGGGAGCCAGCATTTCCAAGGAGCTGGTTTGGTTCAGGCAGTTTTATTCCATTTCCCCAGGTAATCCACATGACACACATGAGCTGGAACTTACTATGCCCGTTTTATAGATGGCACTGAGCCTCAGAAAAGTTAGGCAACTTGCCCACAGCCACTCAGTGGTTAATGGGCAGAAGTTGAATTTGAACTCAGGACTGTTGGACTCTGAAGCCCACGTTCTTTGTTTGCTCTAAGAGTTCATGACAAATTCCAGTGGTGACTAGAATAGAAAGAGGTCCCTCAAAGAAAGAAGAAATGCATTAGCAGACTTGGTGATTGGGTGAAAATGGGGACTTTAAAAGTGAGAAGAGCCAGAGCTGACATGAGTTTTCACATCTGGATGATGAGGAAGGTATGCTGAGCAATACTGGGGAAACTGGACAGGGAGGCAGCATCTCAGATGCCCACACAGCACTGACCAGGTGCCTGGCATTGTTAGATGTTGGGAATCAGCAGTGAATAAAGCAACTTCCCTATCCTCATGGGACTCATGGGAAAGGAGACACAAGTAAAGAGGCCAGTGTATAGTGTACCGGGAGAGATATGTGCAGTGAATAACAAAAGAGCAGAGTAAAGGGGCTAGAGAGTGGTGAGATACCATTTTAAAGGGAGTGATGAGGAAAGTCATCTCTGATAAGGTGACTGTTGAACCAAAGGAAATGATAGTATGTCCAAAGAGAGGGCAGGGCACTGCCAACAGGGAGAACAGCAGGTGAAAAGACATCAATACTGGGGTACACTTAAGGATATGTTTAAAAACCAGGAAGGAAGCCAGAGAGCCTTAAAAAAAAAGAAAAGAAAAAAAACAAGCGAGCGAGAAGGTAGGAGGTGAGCACCTTACAGGTCTGGTGAGACTCTGGATTTTCACTGAGTGAGATAGGAAGCTGCTGGATGCTTTGGAGCAGAGGGACATGTGACCTGGAATTTACAGACCATCTATACTCTGGCTACTGGACTGAGAAGAGACTAGGGTGGGGACAAGGAGGACGGAGACCATTGCAGTGGATTGAGACAGCAATTCAGTGGCCCATTCATTCAATCACCATCTGATCATCAGATACCACCACCATGCATGGGCTAGAGGATGAATGACCACCCTTCCCTGCGAGTCATAGGCATGCTTTTCAGCGGTTATGTGGAGTGAGCTGAGGTGTAGGAGGATGGGCAGGAGTTTTCCCCTAAGGAAGTGCTGGAAAGAACCAACTGTTGGAATAACTCAGTATTTATGGCTAATGGTCCCTCTCTGAAAGAAGTCTTTGTGACATCTGACCCATCTTGGAGAGCCTAGATCCTTCTGGAGGCAGAAGGCAAATGTCTGGACCTGTATATGTGTAGGACCTTGTTAATGACAGAAATAAGCAGACTTCTGGCCTATAAATCATAGCCTCACCCTCTGGCTGTCTGAGACTTTAGACTCATCCTGTTTGGGGCTGTTCTGTGCAGCTACTCCTAGCTATGCTCTGTTTCAGATTTTTAGTCTTGATGAGAAATTGGGTCCTCAGAGGTATGGATGACATTTCTAAGCCTGTGAGCCAGTGAAGGACCTAGTTAGGATTTAAGTTCAGATTTTTTTTGTGTGTGTGTGGTACTGGAGGTTGAACCCAGGGGCTTTGTGCTTGCATCCTTTGCAAGTGGTGGACCACTGAGCTGTACCCCCAGCCCATTTTTTTACTTTTTTTTTTTTGAGACAGATTCTCGCCAAATTATGCAGACTGCCTCTCGTCTCAAACTTATGATCCTCCTGCCTCTGCCTCCCGAGCCACTGGGATTACAGGTGTGCACCACCACGCCTGCTTAAGCTCAGATCTTCACACCCTATTTGCCTAGGAAATGGCTTCTCCATTTCCACAATGAAGTTTGAGGTATTTTAGAAAGGAGTCAGCAGTCAAGGCTGGGAGCAGGGGCTCATGGACTTCTAGGCTGTGCTTCCTAAACTTTAATGGGCATCAGAATTACCATGGCATCAGGTGAAAATGCAAGTTTGAATTCTGCAGATCTGAAGAGGGGACTCAGAATCTGCATTTCAAACAAAGTTTCAGATAATCCAGAGGCTGCAGGTTGCAGGAACACAGAGGGGAAGAGGGTTCTGGCAAAACCATCCCAAGGCTTCTAGATGATGTCAAACATGATTATGTTCCGAGACATGGCTTTTGAGAGGTCAAGAAAATAAGATGTTTCTTTCTCTTCTCTGTCCCCAACCCTTGCTCTCTCTCCCCTTTGCTCCCTTCTCCTTCCTGTCGTTTTCCTCCCCATCCCTGACATCAGCTTTTCAGCATGAGGAGCTGGAGCGACATGCGGCAGGAGGTAATGTTCCTGACCAACGTGAACAACTCAGGTTCCTCCACCCAGATATACCAGGCTGTGTCCCGCATTGTCTGTGGCCATCCAGAGGGTGGGGGACTGAAGATCAAGTCTCTCAACTGGTATGAGGACAACAATTACAAGGCCCTCTTCGGTGGTAATGGCACTGAGGAAGATGACACCTTCTATGACAACTCCTCAAGTGAGTGTGCAGACAGGACCTTATCCCCATCCCTGCCTTAGTTCTGGGATTGGCCTTTCACTTCACTGCCCCTGCTGGCCCTTATCCTCTGTAGCACCAGTAGACATTGTTGTGTCTCTTTGTCACTGACACTGAGCTACCAGAGGACGGAGTCTTAATCAGCTCATTGTCCCCAGTTCTTTGAATGAGGCCTGGTATGTCTCAGGTGTTCCTCAGTTTTCCTCAGTTTTCCTGGTATTCCTCAGTTTTCTGGGGAATGTAGGAAGGTGCTCCCAGAGTCATCAAGACTGAGGTATTGGCAGAAAGACAAATCCTACATGATCTTACTCATATGGAATCTAAAAAAAAAAAAAAAAAAAATCAAACTCATAAATGCAACTCAAAAATGGGGGTTGCCAGAGGGTAGCGGGTGGAGGAGATGGAGATGTTGGTTAAAAGGTACGGAGTTTCTGTTGTGTAAGATGAATAAGGTTTGAAGATTTAATATACAGCATGGTAAATATAGTTAATAACACTGTGTTATATACTTAAAATTTGCTGAGAGAGTTGGTCTTAAGTATTCTCATCACACATACATACCAGGCAACTATAAGAGGTGAGGGATATTTTAAATATCTTCATTGTGTTAACCATTTCACATGTTCACATATATCAAAACATCAGGTTGTATACCATAAGTATACGCCATTATTTTTAGTCAATTATTCCTCAGTACAACTGGAAAAGATTTTTAAAAAGCATGAGATACTGGCCTTCTAAAAGTTATTATTAACATTACTACTAAAGTAAGCTTTATAGTGAAAACCTAGAAATAAATAACAGTAATAATAGTAATAACAGCAAGTACAACAAAATCTAACATTTAGGTAAAATTTCCTATGATGATGCATTCTACTTAAGTTATCTCACTTCACCCTCACAATAACCCTATAAGGAAGGGTCTGTAGCCCCACATTTCTTAGGCTCAGCAAGGTTAAGTGACTTGGACAAAGCCAAACCATAGCTAATCCATAAGAGCCAGGGTTCAACCCCAAATCCTCCTGGCTTCTGACTTTTTCCAGAAAACCACATTGCCTCTATTAATACCTGTCAGTGGTGGCATGCGTGCACCATCACATTCAGACATTTGATCTGCTGCCTTTTTTGTTTGTTTTTCGTTCTTAGCCACAAGGTCGTGTTAAAGAACCTTGTAACTCTATACCTGCTTGCTATACTTCGGCAGTTTTGTGGGGATATGTGTCCTGTGCCCAGTGGCAGCAGAGATCAGTGTTACAGTTTTAGACAATGGCATCCTTTGCCTTGAAAACGTGATGCAGCTGAGCCTTTCTCCATTTCCAACCATAGGTGTGTCTTTCAGACACTGAGTGAGGCAGCTTTTTGTGCATTACTGTAACATAAGAACCTTGTATTCTTCTCTGGAGGGGAGCACTCCAGATATTTTGCAAGCTGCTTTACAAGCCTGAAGATGACTCATAGCGACCCTCATAGGGTTTTCAATGGCTTAGTGCTTCGGGATTGCCTTGGGAGTGGATTGCCAGGCCCTTCTCCCATTTTTGTGGTGCTGAGAATTGAACTCAGGGCCTCATAGACTGCAACGCAGTGCTCTACCCGCTGAGCTAAATCCCAGCCCATGGTGATTTATAGGCAGCTTAATGAAATACCATCTCCTCCTCTTCTCCAGCCTGCAAGTCAATCCAAAGGAGCCTTCATTTGCACAATAAAAGTAATTGTGAGCAAGTCCTCTTTATAAAAAATGTTCTGGTGCTGGAGTTGTAGCTCAGTGGTAGAGTGCTTGCTTAGCATGAGTGAGGCCATGAATTCAATCCCCATAAATGCTCTCCTCCATTCTATTATATTTGCAACATACAGAGGTTACTTGGTATTGAAGAAAAAAAGAAAAACGCACAATTTTTTTTTTTTTAAATTGGGGGTAATCAAACCCATTTATCTGTTAGAACTTTGGATTTTTCAGTTTGGGGTTTTTATTAAATATAAATATACTTGCAAAGACATCTATTAATTCAAGGGAAAATTTTGGCTTTTGCTTGAAAGGTAAAGTCTAAATCCAGCCATCTCATTGCCACACAGGACTCCTGTTTGTTTTCAGTGAAAACAGAATTCTCAGGGCTAGCACAAGATTGTGAATCTAGAGTTACGGGAGCATGTACATGGTAAAAACATTTTCCTAGGTTGCTTCAGTTGTGAGTTCTAAGAAGCTGTGATTATTTTTCAAGTATATTCTAGAGGCTTTATAGAAAGTATCATCTCCATGTCTCTGCCAAGTAGATGTATGAACTTTATCTTTACAGAGGAGCAAACAGAGGCTCAAACAAGTAGTTTTTGTTACATGACTATTAAGTGGCAGAGCTGGGATTTGCACCTAGGCCTGTCTGTCTGGCTCCCAAGCCCTGTAAATTCCTATCTGGATATGATCGTATATGTGAATGCTTGTCTTCTCCCTTTTTGTAGCTCCTTATTGCAATGATTTGATGAAGAATTTGGAGTCTAGTCCTCTTTCCCGCATTATTTGGAAAGCTCTCAAGCCTCTGCTTGTTGGAAAGATTCTATATACACCTGACACTCCAGCCACAAGGCACGTTATGGCTGAGGTAAGCTGCTGCCCAGGCTCAACTCTCTCCCCAGAATCCTTCTAGAATGAGGAGAAAAAAGTAAAGGTGGCTTCAGATAGAGTGTGCTGAATAGACTCATGGCTGTTCTGGGACTTTTAAAGAGTGAAAACCTCAAATCTGATCCAAACCAGAGCTGACTATTGGGCCTGTTTCCCAGCCCTAGGTATTCGAATTGTAACTACAGACAGGTGATTATTGGGGATGGGAGAGGAATGGCCAAGGGCTGCTGTGATGGGGTGTCTTCCAGAGCACTGGATTGTTCATTGTCTCTGCCTCTCCTCTTTTTTTTTGTGGCCCTTGGCTCCCCACCTGACCCAGGTGAACAAGACCTTCCAGGAACTGTCTGTGTTTCACGATCTGGAAGGCATGTGGGAAGAGCTCAGCCCTAAGATCTGGACCTTCATGGAGAACAGCCAAGAAATGGACCTTGTCCGGGTGAGTACCCCTCTGGTTATGCTGTGTCTGCTTGATCCTCAAGAGGTGAGTTTTTGATCACTTTTTCAGAAGTGGCTGAGATGGGAATTCTTTGATTAAACAGTTGAGGTGTAGTGACCTTACTTAGCTCAAGGCATAGAGCTATCACCTCTTTAGAAGCAGAGACCAGGGTGCCATGATAACCATGTGCACTTTGGCATCAATGCCAAATATCGGTTTTGTACTAGACTTAGTGAGGGTTGTTAACTGGAGTAGAGTTTAGTGATTGCAGTACCTATTTTCATTTCTGGCTCTAGCCACTGAGCCAGCCCTAACATCTTCTTTTGCCTTCCCATGTCTTGGTAGGCCTTGGAAGGAGGTATGGGAGCAAAAGCGTGGTCTGACATGCAGACAGGTCAGAGATACTGGTTCCTGAGGTGCTGCCTGAGTGCATAGCTGCCACTACTGTGTGAAAGGGAATTGCACTTAATGCTTCCTAGCCACTTCAAAGGGATAAGTGCTCTACAGACAATTGAATTCAAAAGCAGAGCAATCTGAGAAGAACAGAATGTCTCTTTTGTTTGAGCCTGAGAGTTGTTTAATCACATCATCTCATGGGCTGAGTTAGAATCATTAGACTATTTCCTATTGCCATGGTGAGGGAAGCCGCTTCCTTTTGTCTCTTCTGCCATTAAGAGGCAGGAGAGGATTTTTGCAGCTTTCTTGTCTTGAACCTCATTGATCGGAAGGGCACTGGGTTTTAGAGGCTATGCACCCATGTGGAGGGAATTCTTCTGAAGTTTAGAACTGTTCTTTGTCCCCTTGGGGGGTCACGATACCGAGGAAGAAGCCTCTTCAGTGACGGAAGTGCCAGAGTTCCCTTTCGTGCACCTGTCCTGTTAAACCTGTGCAGAATTCTTAAATTGGAGCCTCTAAAAACAGGCAACATGAATGAGAAAGGCATACACAAGGATTTTTAGGGACTGCTACTGATTGGTAGGAATAGCTCATACCTTTAAAGCGTGGTTCTGTTGGGCTCCAGTCTTTTCCCAATAAGGGATTCCCATGATCTAGCCACAGACAGGGCTGTAGACGGTGTGCTTTTGGACCCCTTCTTCCTGGTCTTCTCCATGGAATCCATATTTACACTAGTTGGACTTGTTCTTTCAGGGTCTCAGAGAATGACAAAGAGCCTTTTA
Source organism: Pedetes capensis (assembly GCA_007922755.1). NCBI lineage: Eukaryota > Metazoa > Chordata > Mammalia > Rodentia > Pedetidae > Pedetes > Pedetes capensis. The sequence goes on from VMDO01002832.1 coordinate 78,490, forward strand.
AAGAGACTCAGTGAGTTTTAATTCGGGGGCCTATTGATGCTTCAGTCCCCATAGATTGAGAATTTGCCTTGGAGGCCCTAATTGCTCATAAGTTCCCACTTCTTAAGAGATGAGGTCTTTGTAAACTTGGCAGTGATGTTCATTAGGAGTCTAACTGGGAGAATCCCACGTGTGCGATAGGCATGGGAAAGTGGAGGCTGGAGGAAACGTGGTGTTCTTTGGAGGACCTTGTGCGTTAAACAGGATCTTTAAGCTCTAGAGGGTCATGAAAGGGTTTTAAGCATGTGGAGATATAAATACATTACTATAATAGGACATGGATAGAAGGAAGGTGGATGAGTGGAAGGCAAAGACCAGAGTGGAGGCAGAGCAAGTGAGTGGCCAAGGCATAATTCTGGAAGGACGGCCTGGCCATGGCTTGGTGGTGGAGGAGCAAAACAGGGAGGTGCCCAGATGATTCTTGATTTCTAGCTGGGTTCATGGTGGGGATGTTCAACAGGTTGATGGTGACTGGGATCTGCAATGCAGAAGAGTTATTGGGCTGGGGACACACAGATAGGGAGTCGTCAGCCTGTGTGTGGAAGTCAGAAGAGCCTGGGCTTCTCAGTCCTCAGCACCCCTGCAGCCTGGTGTCCCTTGTAGGAGGCCATGCTTGTAGCTTTCACTTCTGCTGGGGAATCTCTTGCCTCTTTGCTGCCTCTGGCTTTGTCTGCTCCTGCTAGATCACCCTGTAGGTCTGAGGACACTTATCTATCAGGTCACAGAACCTTCTGACACCCGATTTCCTCTTTTCTGAGCTGCTATCAGCTCCTCATTTCACAACCCTGCTTTCCCCCCACCAACCACTCCTCATACAATCTCAGGCATCCTGGTCTTCCCAAGTCCCCCAGAGCTACCATGTGATCAGCGACCTCTCTAGGCACATTCTTCTGTCTTGCTTTCCTCCTTGGCCATACTGCTTAGAAGCCATACCTGGGCAGAGCTGGCCTCACTCCCAAGGCCACATTCCTTCTCTCTGCTTTTATTTGTTCACTTCAAGTATCCAGATAGTTTCAGAATTGCTAACCCATGCCTCTGTGAACTTTTTTAAGGTACAATTTGATATCTGCTAACAAAATACCTGTATACCTTACTGATGGCAGGATAAATTGTTATTCTCTAATGGAAAGCAATTTGGAATAAAAGTTCCAAGAACCATAAAAAATGTGCTGGATACCTCCATTCCACATGCCTCAAGGGAGTATCCTACAGAAATAAACTTAAAGAAGTCATCACTGGAGAGAAAATGTTATTGCTGTAATAATTGTTATTGTGAGAAATTAGACTAAATGCTCAGCAGAACAGGAGCAGTTAATGAAATTATAGAATATACATTCTGTGAAATCATTAAAATAATAAATATAAAACCACAAAGGGGTATGCATATAATGTTTATGAAAATAAGACTGATTTAAAAAGGCAGTTTTTAGGCTCTTAGAGATTCAGTTCAGTAAAGCCAGGGCTCCCTCTTCTCCCTGGGAAGCTGTGCTGTGATAAGAGTTGCAGATGTGTCTCTTTTTGGCAGAGTTTGCAATTGCCCTGTTTCTCGGGCAGTGCACTCGTACAGGCCTTGCCCCAACCCCTCCAGATCTGCTGGTTGAATACCATCTTGACTTATCCTTCTCCTTCGTATGGGAAAATAGGCCTCCTTGGCATCATGATCCATATGTCCTGATGTTGGAAAAGAGTGTCTTTTACTCAGCTTAACCAGCAGCATTATTTCCTTAAACTAAGTTAAAATTAGACTCAGTCTAGAAATAGGATTTTTATTTGAGATCATCAGACTGGGTCTCAAAAGAGGAAGGTGATACAATGGCAGTGACTGCACTAGAATAAAAGGGACTATGCTTGCTCTCCTGGATTTGCTGCTCATTAGCTGTACATCCTTATTTCAGGGAGTTAACCTCTCTGAACCTCAGTTTTCCTGTTTGTGAAATAGGGAACATTAAAAGTACCTCATGCATGGAGTTGTGTGAGAGGTAAAGCATGTCAATCACTTAACATAATATTGTTGCCACAGTTAATACTGCTAACCTGAGCTGTTTAGTATAGTGGAGCATGTGGACTATGAATTCAGACTGTTCTAACTTTGAGTCTTGGCCCCCTAGATAGCATTATGACCCAGCCTTGGTTAAAATCATTCATGTTTTTCAACATCAGTCCTCTCACTTGTAAATTGGAGACATTATTAATGTACTTGACAAATTTCTGTGAAGACAGACAAACAATGAAACACAAAGTTTGTGAAAGGGTTTCATATACATGACAGAGTGCTCATTAACCTTTACTTGATGTTTACTACTCACGCATTCTCTCTGCAATGGCAGATGCTGTTGGACAGCAGAAGCAATGATCACTTTTGGGAAGAGCAGTTGGAGGGCTTAGATTGGAGAGCCCGAGACATCATGGCATTTCTGGCCAAGAACCCAGAGGATGTTCAGTCCACTAATGGCTCTGTGTACACCTGGAGAGAGGCTTTCAATGAGACCAACCAAGCAATCCAGACCATATCTCGCTTCATGGAGGTGAGGATCTGTTGTGTATATCATTTTTATAAAAGCGTTTGGGATTTTTTCTTTGATATGTTGCAATAAGGTTACAGGCAGAAGAAAAGCTTAAAGTTAATGTGTAGTCTTGTTTTCAGCAGTATCTCTTAAGCCTAACACAGGGTCAGTGCACAAAGGCACTTGATCAGTGTTGTTTGAGTGGGTAAATAAACAATCTTGGCTCTAGCTTTATTCTTTATTGACTTGAGTGTTCCTAGCCATCGTCTTCTATGTTTTCTTATGTTCCATTAAGAAAACATTATTTATGAAACTTACCTGAAATCTAATTCAGGAAAGATTATTTCAAATACTTAATCCTAAAATTTATGGCACTTAATAGAAATGAGTAAGAGTTTTTTGGTCTGTTTATTTGGATAGTTGCTCTGACTCCACATGGCTAAGAAAACAAGAGGAAAATAAAATATGATCATTGTTTTCACTCTTTCCCTCCATAAAAATCAATACAAGTAACTTATCTCTAAATATTTCCAGCATTTCTCTTAAATTTTCATTAAAATAGAAATAATCCATTCTCGGTTGTTGTTGTTAGGTGCCGTCAAGTAGTGTCTGACCCATAGAGACCCTCATAGGTTTTTGTTGTTGTTGTTATTGTTGTTTGTTTTTTGTGGTTCTGGGTGTTGAACCCAGGGCCTCGCACTTGCATGCTTTTCAAGTGCTGGACCACTGAACTGCACCCTCAGCCCATTTTTTGTTTTACTTTTTTGAAACAGGGTCTCCCCAGGTTACACAGACTGCCTCTGGTCTTGAACTTGTGATCCTCCTGCCTCCGCCTCCCAAACTATTGGGATTACAGGCATGTGCCACCGTGCCTGGCTCCTCATAGAGTTTTTAATGGCTGATTGTTTTGGGATTGCCTCAGGAGTTGATTGCCTTGTCCTTCTCCCATTTTTGCAGTGCTGGGAATTGAATTCGGGACCTCAGAGACTGCAGAGTGGCACTCTACCAACTGAGCTAAATCCCAGCTCCTTAGAGAGGATTAGACAGTGACAGTTAAAAAATCCAGGCAATTAGTTCTTGCCTGTCAGGGTAGGCTCTGACATGACCACTGCTTGTCCTCTTGGCCACATGTGTTCTCATGAAGGCTGTTCTTCTTTCTGTCAGTGTGTCAACTTGAACAAGCTGGAGCCAATTCCAACAGAAGTCAGGCTCATCAACAAGTCCATGGAGCTGCTAGATGAGAGGAAGTTCTGGGCCGGTATTGTGTTCACAGGAATCACTCCAGACAGCATTGAGCTGCCTCACCATGTCAAGTACAAGATCCGAATGGACATTGACAATGTGGAGAGGACAAATAAAATCAAGGATGGGTAAGTTGAACCCTGTCACACAAGCTCAGTCTCAAGGAAGTCAAGAGCAGCTTTTATGATTGGAGGTACTTTATTTTAATTAATAATTTGGTAGAAATTGCAACAAAAAGTCATTGGTGGCTTGATTTTGGTAAAACTGGCACATTCATTGCTGGGGGCTACTATTTCAAAGGTCATAATGTTTCAGTATCTTTCAATTCAGAATTTCCACTCAAAGGAATTAACCCCAAGGAATTAGGTGAACATAAAAAATTCTATTTTGGTTCTCCATATTTGGTTTATTCGTTTTTATCAAAAGGGGCAAACACCAATAAAAAAGAAAAGGTTGAGTACATTTTAGTATGTCCATTTGACATACTAAATAATCGATAGAAGGGAAAAAACCTGCACCAATGAGAAGTATATTTGTTATGATAAAAATATGTGTACATATCAACTGAGACCAGAAAGTAAGATACAAAAATAAAAAGAATGGCTCTGTAAGGATTGTGGGTGATTAGGTTTTTTTACTGTTTGGTTCTAAGGAGCGTTCAATCACCTGTGGTTTGGTTTTAGGTACTGGGACCCTGGTCCCCGGGCTGACCCCTTTGAGGACATGCGGTATGTCTGGGGTGGCTTTGCCTACTTGCAAGATGTGGTGGAGCAGGCAATCATCAGGGTGCTAACAGGCACTGAGAAGAAAACCGGTGTCTATATGCAGCAGATGCCTTACCCCTGTTATGTTGATGACATGTAAGTTCCCAGCAACCACCATTTTTATTGAAATAACCAGTTAATACTGTTCCAGTTAGAGAGAGAGAGAGAGAGAGAGAGAGAGAGTGTGTGTGTGTGTGTGTGTGTGTGTGAGTGATCTGAAAATAGCATGTCAGCAGTAGATGGTCAACAGTATTGTCTACCTTCCACACAGACACACATGTACACACTGCTAATCCTCCCACCTCTCATCCATGTTTACTATCACTTTTTTATGGTCTGTACTTTCAATTAAAATTTTCCCAATCTGCATATTTAAAATGTGTCATTACTGGCACTTGCATGTGCATATACACACATACTCCTGTACTCGGAAAGGTCAGTCCATACTTGTAAAAGCAGATTTCCTGTAAATTTGTCTGCTTCCTCTTTCAAGTGATTGTTGAGCCACATTTTGAAACAATCCAAATGAAACTGAACACAACCTCCTTATCTTAGACTTTTTAGACAATCTTTTAGGGCTAAGTTACTAAGTTGCCAAGTTGGCATTGTGGGAGTTCGGCCTTTGGAGCTAATGATTTCTTTAAGGGAGAAGGGGCAGGGGTGTAGATATTGCAACCATTTCAGATATGTAATGTCTCTTTCATATTTTGGACATTCTCTTATTTTGGAGTATGCGTCTGTGTTTGTGCGCGAGCCTGCGCGCATGTGCGCACATCAGGGTGCTGAAGAAGGAGTGTTCTCTCCCTGTATTTTCTCTCTATTTTTCGTTAAACGATCTGATTCCTTGTATGGCCAACTCTAGCTTTTTCAGGTCACCAGAATTTATGTTTTTTACTTTTAAAATGATTAGCCAGAATTTTCTGAAAGAAGAGTTTTCAAAGACTCCTGAGCCAAGGTTTACCCTAGGAAGGATGTCTTAAGATAAGGATACTGGAATTCAGAGGCATTAAGAGCCTTTGCCTATTGTCATATAGTCAGTAAGCACATAAATGCTAAAACTGGGACTTGAACCTCAACTTTCAACATTCCCAATCTGTGTCCCTCTTCCTTGGCAGCACTGCATTTCCTATTCTGGCTTAGAATCTGAAATATTGATGAGAGCTGGCTGCAGTGCATTTCTGCACTGTGATAAAAGTTAAACTAAGCTAGTTAATAGTGAGATGACCCTGGAGATATTGAACTCTTATGAGAGATTGAGTTGGATTTTTTATTTTTTGCTTTGATTTTTAGTGAAAGCAGCCCACCTCCAATCATCTCACAGTTACTTAGTCATTAAAACAAAACTCCAAATAAATTTTGTTGGCAACACTTTTGTCAGCCTAGTTTTGATCTTTGTCAAACTGCTCATGAAGCATTGGGTAACTTGTGTAATTTGATGTCCAGAGAGCCTGCCCTTAGAGGCCCAAATGTGGTCTCCCTCTGGCATGCAAGTTAGACGCCTTGGCCCACGAACCTGGCTCACACATGTCTGTCTTTATTCCCCTGCCCTTCCTTGGTGCCGCCAGCTTCCTGCGGGTGATGAGCAGGTCAATGCCCCTCTTCATGACACTGGCCTGGATTTACTCTGTAGCCGTGATCATCAAGGGCATCGTGTATGAGAAGGAGGCCCGGCTGAAAGAGACCATGCGGATCATGGGCCTGGACAACAGCATCCTCTGGTTCAGCTGGTTCATCAGCAGCCTCATCCCCCTGCTCGTGAGTGCTGGACTGCTGATAGTCATCTTGAAGGTAAGGCTGCCTCACTTGCTATTCCCTGCCAGGGAACTCTTAAACAGCCCAATGTGAGCTAAGGGAGGCAAAGAAGTGATGTCAGGGAGGGAAGGATCCTTACATGTCATCTGTAATACCCTCATTTCAGAGTTGGGGCAAATGAGACCCAGAGAGGGGCAGAGCCTTGCCCAGGGTCAATCCTGCTGGGTAGTAGCTAAGCCAGACTTGAACCCAGGGTTCAAGCTTTCCAGAGAAGTACACAGTCAAGGTCACGCCACTTTCCACTGTTCATATCCGTAGATGTATTGGATGATAATTCTCCCCCCTGCAAGTTTCTAAAAACAAGAATCGGAAAAATGTATGTTATTGCAGGTTAGGTTGTCTGTAGCAGAGGGTAAGACAGAGTTTGCATGTGGGTTATTTATTAGGGATCAACATTTATGAGGGAGGTGGAGCATGTGGGATCAGGCAGTGGGAGGAGTGGAACCGTGATGTAGAGACAACCCCATGGGGCACTCTGGAGAACATAAAGCTAGTCAGAGTTTTCCCTCAGTGAACTGAAAGGTCCAGCTGTTTATGTTCCTACAGGACCTTCCTTCCTTCCTGACATCCCCTACCTCAGAACCCTCAGTTTGAGGTCACTGGATATGGGCTTCACTGGGAAGAGTGAGCCTGGGAACCAGGTGGTTCTCTGTAGCGATGACAAACCTAGAGATGTTGGCACCTGCAGGCCACTGAGTGACAGCTGCAAAGTGGACTCTAGGCAGTGCAGTTCTCTTTGTTGCATACATTAATATACTTCTTAATTTTCTTTCTCCGTAATTATTTTGTATGAAGATGCACCACATAAAAATAAATGTTTCCAAAGACAGAGAGTGTGCAAAGGGATGGGAACTAACATTCACTTTAATACTAGCTCTCACCTGTTACAAATGAGCACTTATTGAGCAACCACTGTTTAAAGCACGTCCCATGGTGGCCACCTTAAATACTTTCAAAATAACTCATTTTGTGTTCAAGGAAAGGAGACTAAGGAAGGGCAAAGCTTCACTGAGGCACACCACAGAATGAGAGAACCAAGAATTGAATGTTGTTATTAGGTGCTGTCAAGTTGGGTCCCACTCATAGCGACCCTATGCACAATAGGATGAAACACTCCTGATACTTCGCCATGCCCAGCACTGTCAGTGCTTCTTTGCTGTTCATAGGGGTTTCAATGGATGGTTGTTTTGAGATTGTTTCGGGAGTGACCTGCCAGGTCCTGCTCCAACTTTTGCAGTGCTGGGGATCAAACCTAGGGCTTCAGAATGTGCAAGGCAGCACCCTACCGACTGAGCTAAACACCAGCACCAGATTTGGGTGTAGTTCTCACTAAAAACAAATGCGTCCCTCATGCTCAAAGGCAGTAGGCCTGTGGTTAGTGTGTGAGCTGCTCATAGATGACCCCATGCTGGCAAGTCCTGATGAAAAATACCCAGCAACTAGAGATAAGCTCACAAGAGTTTAAATGACTGTGAGAAGAAAGAATTCATGGTTGAGAGGGCAGGGTAAGGTTGCCTGGCTATTATTCTCCTTGGTTTTTGGAGAGAAAAGTTGTGTGGGACATTGTCTCACACAACTCTTTCTTGGAGGCAACAGTCTTAATACTTATAAAAGGAGAAACCAGGTGGGCACAGTGACACATGCCTTCAATCCTAGTGATTCAGGAGGTGGAGGCAGGAGGATCGCAAGTTAGAGGCCAGAGGCAGCTTGTATGACTTAGTGAGATCCTGACTCAAAGTACAAAGTAAAAACTGGACTGGTGCTAAGGCTTAGTGGTTGAGTGCTTGCAAAAAAACATGCATAAGGCCCTGGGTTCAACTCCCCAGTACCACAAAAAATAAAAATAAAAAAATAAAGGAGAAACTAGTTGCTATTACCTCTCTGAATAACAGAGAGCAAAACTGTCCATTGAGAGGGAACAGAAATCCTTGGACTCTGTTCCGTTCCTATTTCTGCCACTTTTTTCCCAGCATAGTCTTGGTTAAGTCATTTCTCTTGAACTCAATTTCCTCATCAGAAAACTGAACAGCAGTATTTCTCTGCATTATCACTAAGATGAGTAAGAGTAAACTCTCACTTTTCCCCCATAGATCATGCAAGCAAGTGCTTGGGTTTGTTGAGGCGGCATGTTTAATGGGTCTCTTCCTTCCCAGTTAGGAAACCTGCTGCCCTACAGTGACCCCAGCGTGGTGTTCGTCTTCCTGTCTGTGTTCGCAGTGGTGACCATCCTGCAGTGCTTCCTCATTAGCACTCTCTTCTCCCGGGCCAACCTGGCGGCAGCCTGCGGGGGCATCATCTACTTCACACTCTACCTGCCCTATGTCCTGTGTGTGGCCTGGCAGGACTATGTGGGCTTCTCAGTCAAGATCTTTGCGGTGAGCTCCTCTGCCCTTTCTGCCACTCTTGCAGACACAGCCGCCCCAGATGTTTGACCTCCCCTCTTTAGTCCACGAATAGAAGCAGCAAGTTGAGAACAGAAGATAAGAGTCTTTTTTTGATGGGGCTTGCTTCTAGATTCTAAGCTCTATGGAGTAGGGATCGTGTCTTTCTAAATTGTCTGTCTGTAGCCCTCTTAGGGAATGCTGGTTGGATGGAATTGAACAGGTTTTTTTTTTTAGAGATCAGACTGTACCGCAAATCTGGTTGAGGATAAATGACTTTGGGGAACGGCTTCAAGCAGTAGTTGCCATCTCCAGCCTTTATGTCCCAGCTCTTTTGGGTGAGACATTAAGCTCACCACAAAGTCATGGCTCCACATAGAACTGAAAACTCTTGAGGTCAGAGATAGCTTGTTCTTGACTCTTGACTTCCTTGTGTCTGATATGCTGTTTGGCTTGAATAATATTTGTTGTACTGAGCATCACTGAGGAGCAGGTGCCCCATCTTCCCACAAACCCGTGACTTGGGCATTTCCTTTCTTGTACAGAGTGGGAGTGGCCTCTGAGGGTGAGAGAGCCCCTGTAAGAGCAACTTGCCAGTTGGGTCACTTATAAAAGAAGCTGACAGTCAGTCATAGGATGCTCCAGATGCCTCAGGCTGGACGACATGGACATTAGCAGCTCAAACAGCCTCCTTTGATCCAAAATATTCACTGGCTGAGCAGAGAGCCTGCAAAGACCTTGATGACTGTCAGTGTGGTGGGGAGGGAGGTAGGGGATAAGACTCCTGAACCCTGGAACATTTTTGGAAGCATAAAATTCTAAAAGTTTCACATGCTGTCATGCATTCATTTCCGAAATGTGTGTGCATAATGAGTGGTTATAAATGGAATCATTTTATATGCTGCAAGGGAACCTAAACCCCTGAAGGGACCCTATAGGTGAATACTTACATATCCTATAATTGATCTATTTTGCAAATTCAAATTTCTCCAGGTGGAATCTACATTAGAAGTGATAGGAAAATGAGAGAGACAAGAAAATAGCTAAGTGACTTTTGTCTCTTTCTCTCAGAGCCTGCTATCTCCTGTGGCTTTTGGGTTTGGCTGTGAATACTTTGCCCTTTTCGAGGAGCAAGGCATTGGGGTGCAATGGGACAACCTCTTTGAGAGCCCTGTGGAGGAGGATGGCTTCAGTCTCACCACTGCAGTCTCCATGATGCTGTTTGACACCTTCCTCTACGGGGTGATGACGTGGTACATCGAGGCCGTCTTTCCAGGTACACTGAGTTTCCATACTGCTTTGGCTACCTGGCAGGGAAAGATGATTTCTGGCTGTAGATCCTTCCTTTCTTTGTGTTGGAATTTCTGTCGGCTTGGGGCTCCTTGGGAAGTGGCTCAGACTTTAGATCTGTGACAAACAAAGAGTATAAGGAGAAGCAGCTGGTGCTGACGGTACAAGTGGTACTGCTGCTGTGGCACTTATTTCTTCAGCCTTGTGCGCCGGGCACTGTGCTGAGTGTTTTATATTCTTCAGTTCATTTAATCCTCAAAAGGCTACTCTGAGATTTTTACTGTTATAAGCAGTACTTTTCAAGTGAGAGGACTGCGACTTGGAAAAGTTAAGTGACTTGTCACATGGCTGTTAAGTGTTGGTGCTTACAGGTGAACCCATTTGAGTTACGCTAGGTCAGCAAACCAGGAGATTCCTTCCAATGATGACTCTGTTATGAAGTTCTGTGTCCCACAGGGGTTTCCCCAGGGATGGTTCTGTTTCTTGATTACAGATTGTGAATAGTACATTAGCTATAAATCCTTGCCCATAGTTTAAATCACATTGTTTTGTTAGGTACCATTAAGTCATTGTCTGAGTCATAGCGACCATATGTACTACAGGCAAAACAGTATTATTGGTGCTTCTCTGGTGTTCATAGGGTTTTCAATGACAGATTGATTTTGGGAGTGGGTTGCCAGGTCTGCCTCCTACGCCTACAGAACCTGGTGGTCCCAGGCAGTCTCCTATCTAAGTACTAACTAGGCCTGACCTTCCTTATATTCTGAGATCTGATGGGATCGATGCCACAGTGGTATGGCTGTAGGCAAATTCCACTAGTATTTTTTAAAAAATTCGTTTTGATACTTTCTTAATCTTCTTGACCAAGTCTAAGATGAACTTGCCTTGGGATAAAATTTCATACAAGATCAAATTCTAGAAGGGTGGAATTTAACTTCTAACTTGCTGAGAAGTTATATATGAAACTTTATGACCCCTAACTGAAATTCCTTCACTGAACGTGCGGTTTGGCATCAGACAGATCTGGATTTGAATTCCAAGCCCTTGAGTTCCTTGCTGAGTGACCTTGGGAAGGCTACTGATCCCTCTGTTTGCTCATCTCTAAAATAGGGGTGGTGCTGCCTCCTGGGGCTGCTGAGAGGCCTTAGAGAGGTGCAGAATGTGTGATGTACATAGCACATTTCAGCGATGGTTAGCTCCCTTTCTCCCCAGTTCCATTCTAGTCTTTCTTCTCCAAGGGCTGTGTCAAGGAGGGAATGGGTGTGGCTGAGAAACCTCTGAAGTACTGGGCTGGTACCCAACTTGGATCACACCTGTGCTTTGCTTTCAGGGCAGTATGGAATTCCCAGGCCCTGGTATTTTCCTTGTACCAAGTCCTACTGGTTTGGTGAAGAAAGCGATGAGAAGACCCACCATGGCTCCAGCCAGAAAGGAATATCGGAAAGTGAGTCTGCCGACCTGCTGTCCCCTAAACCTAGTGCAGCTTCCTCTGCTGACTCTGGGGGGCAATTGAGGTGCCTGCACATCACGAGATTCTAAAGCCATGCTGGAAGCACAAAAATCACATGCAACACGTCCTTTCCAAATTCTCCCATGCCGTTTGTGTCCTGTCCTGTTGACCTAATGGGGAATCCTGTCTGGGTCCCTGAGGAGCATTTCCTTTGTTTCCCTGGCTTCTAGGAAAGTGTCTTTTGATCATTATATGTTTGTCTGCTCCCTCTCAGACTACCATGCGGTCCTAACACGCCAGCCAGGAGAGGTAAAGGTGACTGTGCTTGTGAGCATAGTCTTGCTGCCTGCCTTGTCACGGCAACTAAGAGCCTGTGCAGGCTGACACCAAGTGGCTACCATAGAGCTCAGCTGGGCCTCTTGATGTTCTCACCTTTCCTTACCCAGTGCCCTCTCCCAAATCCTTACCCAAGTCCTCTCCTGGCTCCTGACTGCAGATAGAGATGCCCATAAGTCAGCAAAGGCTCTGCTCTCCAGGTTCTCTGTTCAGGTCCTTGTGCTCAGAATGCCTTCCTTCCTAAGTAGTTAACAGGTCCCTCTTCTGCTGATCTCTTCTGGGATCTTCCCCTCATCACCAGTGGCAAAAGAATGATGCTCCTTAGTATTCCAGTGCTTCTCCTGCTGTTCCCACTCTTCCTCCCCACCCACCTCTCCCTGCACGTTGCTCCCACATCAGTACCCAGAACTGCTCATCGGTGCTGGGACATGGCATCTTCTTCCACACCTCTGAACCTTTGGCTGTACTATTTCGTCCCACAGGAGAACTTTTCCCCCTGCCTGCCTGTCTTCTAAACTCCTCCTGACTCTTCAAGCTCGGGTTCAGCATCTGCTCCCCTGAGCAGCTCTCCTAGATTCTCAGGTAGTCAGTCACACCTCCCCTGAGCTTCTGTGGCACAGAAACACACACACACACACACACACACACACACACACACCTTTTCATTTTAAAATAATTGTAAACTCAGAAGAATTTACAGAACAATTGTGTGAGGTTTCCTTGTACCCTTCCTCAAGTTCCACCCCCTGCCAACACCATGTGTAACTGTAGCATAGTTGCAAAACCATGAAATTGACATTGCAGACCTTCAGATTCCTCCATTTTTCATGTGCACTCATTTTGTTATGTCTGCGGTTTTATCATGTGTGTATATTCTGTATGATCACCAGCTTGGTCAAGAAGCAGAACTGATTCCATTACCACAAAGCTTCCTCAGGCTACTGATTAATCATTATGAGGACCTCCCTTCTGTTCCACTCCCTTGGCAGTTGTTAACCACTCACCCATTCCCCATTTCTACAGTTTAAATATTTCCAGCATGTTATCGAGGTGGAACCATATATTAGGCAACTTCTTCTTGTTGGCTTTTTTTTTTCCCACTTCACGTAATTCTCTTGAGATCCGTCCAAGTTGCAGTGTTTAGCAACAGTTCATTGTTTTTTCTTGCTGAGTAGTATTCCATAGTACAGACCTACCAAAAATCTATGGCATTTAAAAAAATTTTTTTATGGTACTGAAAGGTTGAACCCAGGGCCTCACACATGCTAAGCAAGCTCTCTAGCCCAGTGCTGCACTCCCAGTCCCATTTTTATTTTACTTTTTCCATTTCAAGACAGGCTCTTGCTAAGTTGCACAGGCTGCTGCTGGCCTCAAACTTGTGATCCTCCTGCCTCGGCCTCTCAGGTCACTGGGATAACGAGTATGTGCCACAGTGCCTAGCCTTTTGATTTGTTTTAAAAACAGCAGTTAGCATCCTATACTTTAATTGCTTATGAAGCCTTTCTCCATCAATAGACTGTAAATGTTGTGTTATCATTTAATTCCCATCACCAACACCAATGTGCAAATGGGCCCTAAATAAATATTTATAGCCTCCTGCTTGCCTGCAAAACCAGAGCGGCCATGGTCAGGAGACAGTTCTGAAAGTCTAATCTTTATACTTCACTCATTGGTAGTTTCTGTGGGTCACCCCTGCCTCTTTTCTTCTCTTACAGTCTGCATGGAAGAGGAACCCACCCACCTGAAGCTGGGCGTGTCCATTCAGAACCTAGTGAAGGTTTACCGAGATGGCATGAAGGTGGCTGTTGATGGCCTGGCACTGAATTTTTATGAGGGCCAGATCACCTCCTTCTTGGGCCACAACGGAGCTGGGAAGACAACCACTATGTAAGAAAAGGGCGTGGCTCTCACAGAAACTGCCACAGGAAGGTTCTGTGGTGTGCTTAGGAACTCATGCCTAAGGAAGTAGAGTTGGTCACTGGGGCAATTGGAGAGAACATGAGGTGGTGAAGAGAGGAAACATACCATCTGTGAGTGTCCTTTCCATGTTAGTTTTTGCTAGGTTTTTAATTTTTTTATTCTTTTTGCCTGGAAGAGACTAAGGCCCATTGATGACCTTTCCTATGCAGTTCTCAGAATTCTGTAGAATTCTATGAAACCCCAAGAGTATAAAAGCTCTGCAAAAGGGTCTTTTTGAGCTGGATTTTTAAGAACAGTGAAATAACAATCTGGAAAAAAAGGTTAGTTGTGTCGAAGGGAGATGGCGACTTCCAGGAACCCTGTCTCTAAGCAGATGTGAGAAGCACCTTGGCAGTGGACTCCCATTATCTTCCCTGGGACCTGTGAGGACCTTACACCTGATATCTTCGGAAGGTAGCAAGGGCCATAGGACACCAGAGTTAGCCTCAAGTGGCTCTCATTGTGCTCCCTCAGCCATTCCTAAGGCAAGATTTTTGGGGGTGACATTCTTTTCTGATTTTTCTTGTTTTAAAATATAAAATCAATATATTACAAACATGGCTGAACATTTAAAAAGACACTCAAATCCTACCATCTAAAACAAACACTATTTTTTATCTTTGAATATATTCTTGTTTGTCCATATTTACGAACATGATGTTAGGCATACAAAATATATTTTAAAGTGCATGTTCCATTTCAAGTTGGAAGCTTCATTTTTCAAATGCTTATACTAAAAGTGCCATTTCCAACACGTAGGCCCCATACTAGATATTCACTGAAGCAAAGGGTTTCTTTGCTTGTGATGATTACTAGGGTCCATTAGAAAGAATCAGCTGGGGCTTGGTGTTCTCTGCAGCATCTCATGGTGGGTCAGCATGACTCCCTGCACTTGTTAATTTTGTCCTCAGGTCAATCCTGACTGGGTTGTTCCCTCCCACCTCGGGGACTGCCTACATCCTGGGGAAGGACATTCGCTCCGAGATGAGCACCATCCGGCAGAACCTGGGGGTCTGTCCGCAGCATAATGTGCTGTTTGACATGTGAGTACCAGTAGCACCCTGAGAACAGCAGCCCTTTTCTGCATGTGGGAGTCAGGTGGAGTAAGACTTGGGCATTTTACTTTTTGGGGGGAGGCAGGTCTTACCTCCTGGGCACACTGAGATGTAGTTGTCCTGTGATTTTTGGGAAAGGGGGAGGTGAATTGTTGGGTGGGAGAAGTTGCATCAGTTCATTGAGATGATAGGGCTTGGGAAATAGCACTCTCCTTCTCTGTCATTCTGGAGGATCAGTATTGTACCCCTCTCCAGGGCCTGATGCAGTACCGCCCGCACCTGGCAGTGCCTCAGGATGCTTGTACTCTGGCCCTGTGTTCCTTGCTCAAGACATTCGCTCCCACTCCAGTCATCCTTTCTGCAAACAGAGCCCCCAAAGAGTCCTCAGGAGGGGGCAGAGAAAGACCTGAGCTTTGTGACCTTTGGCAAAGCCTTTGCTCCCACGTGGGCCCCAGTTTCCTCTTATCTAAAATGGGCAGCTTGGGCTTCTGGGCTCCCCAGGGGGTCCCCTTCTGTCAGAGCCCGAAGTCTGACATGTAGGGATGACTCCAGGTTAATGCTGAGCCAGCTGGGTGGATAGGGGTATGGCGCAAGCCCTTTGAGGACCTGAAATTTAAAGTTGCAACTGCCTGATGCCTGGTGACCAGACCTGCTGGGAATATATATGAGATAATCTGCTGCCTTTCAGCTTTGACGGCCTGAGAAGCTTGTGTGGTTGCTCGTTGTCATTCTTCTTTGTATCCTCCTTTCTGATTATTTTTTAGAAATTGATAACAGTTTTAAAAAGGTGGCCGTGGGATCAGGGAGGAAAAACAATTCTCTTCTGTTTGGGGTCAGGAGATACTGTTCTGGTACGTTCTGCAGGGCCCAGAGCTGACCTGCCTCTCTGTCCCCAGGCTGACTGTTGAAGAGCACATCTGGTTCTATGCCCGCCTAAAGGGGCTCTCGGAGAAGCATGTGAAAGCGGAGATGGAGCAGATGGCCCTAGATGTTGGTTTGCCACCCAGCAAGCTGAAAAGCAAAACAAGTCAGCTGTCAGGTGAGGCCCTGGACACCTGTCCAATCTTCCCTTCTCTTCTTCTCAAACACACACATGTAGGAAAAGCTGTGTGGGGGGCCAGGCTGGGTGGGTGGGTGACAGAAACTTATCCCTGGCTGGGTTCCCAGGTGGGAGCTTTCCTTCATCGCTCACCACCTCTGCCTTCCCTCACCAGCTAGGGCTGGTCCTGGAGCTGGTCTCTCTCTCTCTCCCTGTCTTGTAGGTGGGATGCAGAGAAAGCTGTCTGTGGCTTTGGCCTTTGTGGGGGGATCCAAGGTTGTCATTCTAGATGAGCCCACAGCTGGTGTGGACCCTTACTCCCGCAGGGGAATATGGGAGCTGCTGCTGAAATACCGACAAGGTAACTGATACTCCTTCTGAATTGTGCACTGGCAGAGAGCTGGGCTCATGAGAAGCGTGACTGACCCTCATGGCTGTTCTTGCTAGGGCAACTGAATTGCTTCTCAGGAGAAACACGGAACTTCTCTTAATGCTCAGTGCCTGCCCGTGGTATAGAGGTGGGGGTTCTGGGTAGAAGTACATTTGAAGGTTATTCACCATTTTCTGTGACCTACAAGAATAGAAATGGCATAAACTCTCATGTGCATATTATAATTGGGTTACCAATTAGGCTGAGATGCTTGAGAACAGAGGCTGTGTCCTTGTTTGGTTTGCCCCTAAATTGTTGCATTAAACTTATGTTTGTTGGAAGAGTGGATAAATAAATGAATGGAATGGGAGAGGTGCAGGGACATGATAGTTGGTCTGCTTAGGGCTATGCTTTGGAGCCAGGTCCAGCTGGCCCAGAGACTGTGGGAAAGTCACTGACCTTACCTCACTTTCCTTACATACGATTGAAGTGGTGCTTGCGTCATAGAGGACTAAGTTAACTGAGAATGGCTGTAAGCCACCTAGCACACTGGCTGGCACATAGCAAGATCACAAATAAATATTTCCCTCCTTTCTATGAGGGGACAGTAGCTGTACCCTAAGTCTTGCTATCCTAGGAGTCATGCCCACACAGGATTGAAGGCAGCTCCAAAGTATTTCTCGCATGCTTATCCTTGCTAAGATCTCTGTAGTTCTGCCACTATGATCTGTGAGAAGTGGGAGGTCTTGCCTGTCTCTCATCCTTGCATTTGTGTCCTGCAGGCCGGACCATCATTCTCTCCACACACCACATGGACGAAGCAGACATCCTGGGGGACAGGATCGCCATCATCTCCCACGGGAAGCTGTGCTGTGTGGGCTCCTCCCTGTTTCTGAAAAATCAACTGGGAACAGGCTACTACCTGACCCTGGTCAAGAAAGACGTGGAATCCTCCCTCAGTTCCTGCAGAAATAGCAGCAGCACTGTATCATACCTGAAGAAGGTGAGCTGCTGTCACAGGGCTGGGCTGCTGCTGGGTCTGGGCAGTTAGGACTTGGTGGCTGGGTATGGCTTGTCCCCTGTGCCCCATTTTGTCAAGTGTGTGCCAGCATCTCCCTGTTGTGAGATCTTGTTGGATTATATCATACTTTGGATGTCGAGCACTCAGGATACCTCTGTTCCCGGTGGGCTAGTTCTGCTGCATCCCATTTTATTTTTCCTATGGAAGTGCAGTGAGTAATGGAAGATAACCTTTGAGGACTTTATTATGTCAAAGCAAAGAGACTTGCCAAGAGGTAAGAACCTTGGCTACAAGGTACCCTGCCCTTTTGGCTCATTACCTTTAAATCTCATTGACCTTAACTTTTAAACTATAAAATTGTTGTTGTTAGGTGTGTCTAGTTGGTATCCAACTCATATCGACCTTCATAGGGTTTTCAATGGCTGACTGTTTCGGGATTGCCTTGGGAGTGGATTGCCAGGCCTTTCTCCCATTTTTGCAGTGCTGGGAATTGAACTTGGGACCTCAGAGACTGCAGCGCAGCACTCTACCAACTGAGCTAAATCCCAGCCCAAACTATAAAATAGCAAATATTTATTAAGCACTGGTTTCATGCCACACAGACTCTGGGTAATGAAATAATGGCAGAAGTTTATTTTTTGTTTCATTTACATTTTTTTTTAACATATGTCATCTCAAAGTGCAGAGCCACCCTGGGAAGATAGTAACATGATTGTTATCCTAGATAAGGAAAGTGAGCCTTGTAGGGGCTTGGTAGCTTATTCCAGGTCACCCAGAAAATAATAGGTGGGATTAGAGCCCAATAACCAGGTATGTTTTCCTCTGTACTGTGGTACACAGCTGAGATTTATTTGTGTGTTGGAACCAGGAGCACCTAATACATTCACATCCCTGACCTTGAACTCCTATGCACTCGTTTACCATTTAACTAGAGCCTCCTTACTCAAGTATGGTCTGAGGGTCAGCGGCATCAGGATCATTTGGGAACTTGTTAGAATGCAGCAGCTTGGGCCCAATCCGACCAACTGAATCAGAATCTGCATTTTACTAAGGTCCCAGAGTGAATGCACATGAGAGCTTAGGAAACATTAAATTGGACAAGTAGCCAGGTAAATCCCAGGCCTTCAACAGATGGCAAGTGCCTGGCTACAGCTCTGTTTCCCAACCTCCCACCCCAGGAGGCGAGGCTGTTCACATGGCCCGCACGTGTCAGACAGTGGCCTCTGAAGACCTGGCTTCTGGCTGCATGTGTCCTAGGAAAAGCTTTTTTGCTCCAGATCTTCCAATTAGAGCTTCTTGGAAGCCCTCCCTGGCGAAGGTGGTGGTGTCTGCACATTGCTTGGCCCCTGACCCATTCTCACCTCCTTCTTTACCATCAGGAGGACAGTGTTTCTCAGAGCAGTTCTGATGCTGGCCTGGGCAGCGACCATGAAAGTGACACGCTGACCATCGGTAAGGACTCTGGGGTTTCTTATTCAGGTGGTGCCTGAGCTCCCCGCAGCTGGGCAGAGTGGAGGCAGAGGAGGAGAGGTGCCGAGGCTGGTGGCGCTGACTCAAGGTTTGCTGCTGGGCTGGGCTGGGCTGGGGGCTGTGGGAGTGGGTGCAGCTGGGTGGTGGGTTGCTTAAGGCTTGCTGCAGAGCCTGGGGCTTGGTTTGGGAGCTGGCAGGGCAGGGATCCCTGAGAACAGAGATAATTGGGAGCTGGGGAGTCCGTTGGGGGAAGTGAATCTGGCTGGACCCTGGATGAGAAGCTGAGGGCCATGAAAGAAGGGAGGGATTTGAAGTTAAAGGTGAGAGTCCAGGAATAAAGAACAGCCTTCCAGGTTTTCCTCAGGCAGTGTGTATGGGAGAACAGTATCATCCGTGGCATATGGAACAGAGGTGTTGACCCTAGCTATCTCTGCTAGTCCTAACAGATGGCTTCTCCAGGAAGACTTCTGCTCCCATGAACTGTTTGCTTAACCCTCTATTGAGGTAAATAGGGAGTAGGCTCCTTTGAAAGTTTAGGGCAAGGCTACAACTCCTTTATGGTTTCTTTACTCACATTTTCCACTGAAGAACCCTAGGGCATAGGCAGTAAACATCAGGCTTTCACCCTCAGCAAGCCCTCTGTGCTTGCCTCCAACGTGCCTGGCTTTGGCAATATAAAGGTGAGTCAGAAACAGTCCTTGTCCCACTGGAGTTCTCAGGTCAGAGGTGAGCATGTGGAATGGCTAAAGCATCTGGGACAGTGTGGCTTCTGAGGCTGAGGCATAGGCAAAGGGAGAAGGAAGGACGGCTGGCTTTTACTGTGGATCCTCTGAGTGGACTCAGCCACCTTTGCTCTCTGGTCCCTGCAGATGTCTCTGCTATCTCCAACCTCATCAGGAAGCATGTCTCTGAAGCACGACTGGTGGAAGACATTGGACATGAGCTGACCTACGTGCTGCCATATGAAGCTGCGAAGGAGGGAGCCTTCGTGGAACTCTTCCATGAGATCGATGACCGGCTCTCAGACCTGGGCATCTCCAGTTATGGCATCTCAGAGACTACGCTGGAAGAAGTAAGTTCAGTGGCTGTCGAGTACAGCAGGCCCAACAGTCCTGAGGCCAGACAGGCAGCCTCCCCTGGGAACAGCATTACTGTGGAGTCAGTCACTGTACTGTCAGGTTGTTGATATCTGAGTAATACTGGCACCCGTGACCCATGTAAGATCATAATGGGAGACAACAGGAAAGAAGTTTTAAGATTGCTCCTGGATGTGGTTGTGTCACAGAGAGGTGACAACTGGGCTCTCATACAAAGGAAATGACCAACATTTATAGCTAGTCCACTGGGGTCTAATGCTGAGCTTGATGTTTTTGGTATTCTTTTTGTTTTGTTTTAATCATTGTAATCTCATTTAGTCCTCATAACAAGATGG
Organism: Pedetes capensis; assembly: GCA_007922755.1. Classification (NCBI taxonomy): domain Eukaryota; kingdom Metazoa; phylum Chordata; class Mammalia; order Rodentia; family Pedetidae; genus Pedetes; species Pedetes capensis. Next base: position 98,654 of record VMDO01002832.1, read on the forward strand.
GAATTAATAGGGAGGGATGTTGATCTGGGATTCAAAGTTAGGGATTTGGATTTCAGGGTCCATGTTCTCATTGCCATGTAGCAACACCTCCCTTTAGAGACACAGCATCACGGACCCTGGGGGCTGGAAGGAATGAGTTGTTTGGCCTGATGATCCCCAGGAAAGATTGTACAGTACAGTTATCTGGAGAGATTACAATAAAAATTCCAAAGCTGAGCCCTGGCACCTTAGAATCATAATTTCTGGAGTAAGGCCTTGAAATCTGTGCTTTCATCATATGCTTCCTACACAAAGTAGTCTATAGACCAATTTGAAAATTATTGATCTCATGCAGATTCTCCTCCGGTGTTTGAATCTCAGCCATAGCATTTATTCCTAGTGATGAACAACCCATTTCCTCTTGACTATTATTTCTTGGATAACTTATCATAGTGGTATTCTCTTCAAACGTTTGGGGCCATAGACCTGAAAGAAGCCACTTGACTTGTTCCTTATAGGTTCAGAGCAGATTTCTTCTGCTGCAATGTCCTAATGTCATAGCTTTATTTTGAAAAGGGTTGTCTGGATTGATAGGGCGCATATCTTGAGGAAATGTTTTCTGGTAAAAAGAAGTTCTCTCCTGAGTGACTCTGATAAATTAAGAAATGTGGCTTCCACCTTCTTTGCTTAAGGGGCTAACATGGGATTTCATCAAGGTACTGATGGCTGTTCTCCTAATGTTAGTGCTTATATTGTCACCTGCTCCTACTTTTCAGATATTCCTCAAAGTGGCTGAAGAGAGTGGAGTGGACACTGAGATCTCAGGTAACTCTGGGGCAGTGGCTGCACATTCTTTGTACAGTGCCTCCTGCAGGCTGTCTTAGCTTACCATTGTTGTACCTTTGCCTCTGTATTGTTCTAATGAAGTCTCATTCTTAGTGTATAGATTTGTTACAGCTAGAGAAGGTTTGTCTGGTTACAAATAAAATAAATGTGAATTCCTTCCTTTTGCATTCAGATGGTACCTTACCAGCAAGACGAAACAGACGGGTCTTTGGGGACAAGCAGAGCTGTCTTCGCCCATTCACTGAAGATGATGCTATTGATCCAAATGACTCCGACATGGACCCAGGTTCGTAAGGGCCAGGTCTTTGTTCTGATGTTTGAACATGAGTGCCTCTTTTATGTTCTTCTCAGTGGTTTCCTTTTGTTGGCCTTTGGCTAAGATGATAGATCCCTAGAGGTTCCAAAGGGAAGTTAAAAAAAAAAGAGAAAGCCACTTTTCCTTTTCCAGCATCGGGTGTCTGCTCAAACCTGAAGGAGTCCATCCTCATCACTTCCCTCACTGACTGGAGATCTTTCTCTTAAGATGCATATAAAAAGATCATACTTCCATTCTCTGAACCCATTTGTATACTGTCTTTTCTGTAAAGTGTCAGTTCGGTTTCTTGCATACATTTGGTTCTGAGTTTTGTTTATTTGTTGCTGTTGTTATTTCGGTTTGTTGAGACAAGGTCTTGCTATTTAGCACAGGCTGGCCTGGAACTTGCTATGCAGCCCAGGCAGGGCTTGCACTCATGATCGTCCTGCCTTAGCTTCCTGAGTGCTGCTGGGATTACACGTGTACGCCTCCAGTTTGTTGTTTATTGAATGAATATTCATTGAATAGATGAATGATTTTGCAGGAGTCAGGGGAATTTGCTTTCAGAGTTAATTGCGTCCTTAGACGTAGATATTTTAAGTGACTATGTCCTTGTGTGTTTGACTGAGATGGAGATAGGTAAGAAGTCAAGCAAACTTGATATCAGCACCTCAGTTAGGAGTCATGAGTTTCAGACAAGTGTTTCTATATGATTTTTAGGAACAGAAAACTTTCTGGCTCTCCCAGTGCTTGGTTACAGGAGCATATGGCTCTTATCTCAGTGCTTAGGTTGTTTGAAATTTGTCCACTTTTTGCCAAAAAAAATAAAAGATAGGGGACTAATTGCCATTGTGTATCCGCAGATGTGTCGGCTGATATACAAGGTATGTTTCATAGAATAATCCACAAGAATTGAATAACTTGGTTAATCTGAATGACTTGCAGTAACAGTTCTGTATGAACACATTTCTTCATATATCTAAAGGCACCTTCATTTTATGTGCTCATCAGATGAGGACTGAAAGGCAGAGACTGCTACTGTTGGACATTTTGAGTCATAACTTTCTTGGATATAGATTTGCCATGAAAACCCTTTACTTCTGTGATGTATTTCAAGTTCCCGACACAAGCCTCCAAGAAGGAGGCTTGCTGAAGACACCAGAGAAAGGAGCCAAGTCATGTCAAAAATACCCACAATATCAGATAACTTTCAGTGTTGGCTTCTTGCAGAATCCAGAGAGACAGACCTGCTTAGCGGGATGGATGGCAAAGGCTCCTACCAGGTGAAAGGCTGGAAACTCACCCAACAGCAGTTTGTAGCCCTTTTGTGGAAGAGATTGCTGATTGCCAGACGGAGTAGAAAAGGATTCTTTGCTCAGGTGAGATGCACTGGTCTCCGGCTTCATGGGGTAGGGAGGTTGCAGGGTCTCTGACCTGTGTTGGCAGAATGGCATCATGGCCAAGATATAGGTATTGGAACTAGCTTGTCTGTATTTTCACCCCAATTCTGCTTTTTGTCATTTGTGTATCTGCTGTAAAGACTTCTCTGTGCCTCAATTTCCTCATCTGAAAAATAGTAGTAGATAATAGTAGTACCCATGATGCAGGTTTGTTAAGAAGATAAAAATGAATAACTGTTTAGAATGGGGGTCTGACAGTGAGTGTTATGTGTGTGAGAGAAACTTATTTTAGAGGAGAGCACAAAAGGGGAGAAAAACTGGTCAGGCAAATTCAACTCTCATAACATCAGAGATGTTATGCTAAGATGTACGTGCCATGTGAACTCTTTAGAGACATGATTTTTCTCTAAGTTGATATTTAACTCAAACTGATGAAGAAGATAGCCAGAGAGATCAGAATGTAACTGGTGAATAGAGATGACCCATCGCACTAGTGCCTCCATGTCAGAGTTTCTATGCTAACTTGTTCAGTCGTTGTAGTTAGGTGCCGTTGAGTTGGTATCTGACTCATAACAACCCTACGTACAACAGGCAAAACACTATTGTCAGTGTTTCTCTCCTATTCATAGGGCTTTCAATGGTGGATTGATTTTTTTGGGAGTGGGTTACTGTGTCCTTCTCCCAAGCCTGCAGCACCTGGTGTTCCCAGGCAGTCTCCCATCTAAGTACTAACCAGGCCCAACCCTGCTTAGCCTTAGTTGCCACAGGGCTACAGCTGCAGGCAACTTGCTTATTTAGAAGAGTTAAATTTATTTCACTCAATAAAATCAAGACTTTGCTCTGTGGAGCAAAAGTCTTTACAGAGTCTTCCCTATAGACCATGTGTGTAACGCTAAGAACATGAGTTCAGAGAATGTACACCTGGATTTGAAGTCTGGTTCTGTTAATTACTGGCTATGTGACAAGAAAGTTACTTAGTCTCTCCAATCCTTAGTTATCCAATTTTTGGATGGTGATAATAACACCACCATCAATAATGACAAAATAGGGTAGTAGTGACAATTAAATGAGATGATTCTCATCACGTTACTTTCCAGTAGAATTTCTCATTCAATGATAATTTTTTGTATTGAAACCCAAGAATATTAGAACCCGGGTCATCATTTGAATCCCTTAAGTTTTCAAAGGATAAATTTCTCAGTAATAAACAGAAAGATCTTTAGGTTTATTCATAAAGTATGTACAAGTCATTGTTTTTAGGCAAGGTATGAGTAGAGTTTACAGAGGCTTGAGAGGGATTTAGATAATTGTGCTTTCTGAGGTCTGCATGAGAGACAGTGGCTGCTGTTGCCTCTGATCGGGGCCATTGTTGCAGAGTCAGTTACATGAGTTTGGGATCTGAATCTATTTTCAGTACCCAGATTACAAATGAGAAAACTGAGGCCAGAGGAAGAAGCAATGCCACATGGTTGCACATGTAGTAGAAATGGAACAGAATCCGGGGCCTTCTGGCTCCTGGTCCAGGACTTGTTCTCTCAGCCTTCTTCTGAGCTGAGCTGGTTTTTCTCAGTCTTCAGGGAAGAAAGGGAAGGACCTAACATACAGAGTCATCCTCCTCTAGGATCGCTTTGGACTTGTTCTGTCAGCTTCCAGAAATTCTCTGAAGGGAAGAAGTTTACTTTTCAGGTTACATTGCTTCTCAGCGGCCAAGAAGGCCCTGGTAGAACTTAGCTATGGACCCTGTGTCCCTCATTCCTGTGCTGTCTGGGCTTGGGGGTGGCTGGCTGGACTTCCGGGGGCCGCCCCTGGGACTTGTAATCCTCACCTTTTCCTGTCGTCCACCTACCCTCTCCAATGCCTCGTTGCAGATTGTCCTGCCAGCTGTGTTTGTCTGCATTGCCCTGGTGTTCAGCCTGATCGTGCCACCTTTTGGCAAGTACCCCAGCCTGGAACTTCAGCCTTGGATGTACGATGAGCAGTATACCTTTGTTAGGTATGAGCTTATATTCCGCACCCCGGGGCAGAAGAGGGTTCAAGCAGACCAAGACTGTTTACTGTGCTGAGAGCCAAGGGAATGGACTCAAGAATTCCACAGAGGAATAGGTTTTATTGGCTGTGGCTCAGGCCCCTACACAAGCTGCTACTGCAGGCAAAGACCAACAGAGAACTGTCCTTGAAACAGTAGGCAAGTCCTCTGTTAGGCATTTTATTTCCTCTTGTTGTAATGCTTTTGTCGGGAATAGCCCTATGTGTTGTAGGTAAAATAATCTGCCCTCACTAAAATCTATGATTAAGTTACAAATTATTAGGAGTTTTAGATAAGTGCTTCAATTTTATAATAAGTCACAGAGCTTCCATACACTGTCAAAACAAAAACAAAAACAAAAACAGAACCCATAGAAGTTCCAGGTTCTTGTTTTCTGCATAGTACAATACATATAATTATTATCTACTCTTTTATGTTTAGGATTTTAGCTAGTGTTTGCCTTTGAGAATACTTCTGATTCTATAACAATCCTATGCATAAAACAAAAGGACAAAGCAATTTCTGTGTCTTTCTGCAGTACTGGGGGGTTGAACCTAGGGCCTCATGCATGCTTTTGCAGGAGCTTTACTACTGAGCCACACCCCCAGCCCATTTGTTACTTTTTTTTTTTTTTTATGTAACAGGGTCTCACTAAGTTATACAGGCTGCCTCTGCCCTTGAACTTGTGATCCTTCTGCCTCTACCTCCTGAGTCACTGAGATTATAGGCATGAGCCACTGCACCAGGCTTCTGGGTCTTGTTTGGCAAGAGTTTTCTTCAGTTCTGGAGGATTTGTAGGCCTGTAGTGGGGTAAACTGTGTCAGGGATATAAAAGAAGCTTTTAAGATGAAAAGAGTCAGCTGGGTGTGGTGATGAATACCTGTAATCCCAGCATCTTGGGAGGCATAGGGAGGAGGATCACAAATTCAAGGCCAGAGCCAGCCTGTGTAACTTGATGAGACCTTGGTAGAGCACTTGCAAAGTATGTGTAAGGCCCTGAGTTCAGCCCTCCAGGTACTGCAAAAAAGAAGAAAAAAAGAAAAGAAAAAGTCTTATGTACATGTAAACACACACCCATACACCCACACTCCCACACACAGACACAAACACACAAACATATGCATTAGTTTTTCTCTTTTTCTCTAACCCATACTTTCTTCTTATGTGGTTCAGGTTTAGTTATTCTTGCCCTTCTTAGCTGCTGATGTGGTATTGCCCATAGCTGTAGAACACGGCATGTATTTGTGACCTATGCCCATTATTTCTTGTGCTTTCTATCTGTCCATGTAAACACTCAGTCAGTAAAATCTGCATGTCTTGTCTTGGAAAATCCTGATTGTCTGTGCCAAGCAGATATTGACATACTGATGAGTCTCTTTACACAAATTAAAACACATAGGTAAATATGTGTAGATGTGTGTATGTATACATGTGTACCTACCTTCATAGATGTATAAAACCTATTAATACATACCCCACTTTGGGGTGCTATGTGTTACCTTCATGCCAAATGTATGTCCAGAGTCTGAACTCCTTATAGGTGGTTTCTGGCTTTTATTCATTTTGTTTCTAAGAGCTTGGCCCCAGGGGGCACTTAATATGAGTGTTTTATTTAGAAAAAATTTTCTACCTCCTGATTCCTGGTTTAAATGAATTGCTGAGCTGCCTCTCATATACCCACAGTAATGATGCTCCTGAGGATATGGGCACCCAGGAACTCTTGAACGCCCTTACCAAAGACCCTGGCTTCGGAACTCGATGTATGGAAGGAAATCCAATTCCGTAAGTGACACTTTAGCCATAGCTGCCTTCCTGGTTTGATTTATGATATTTTCCATTTATCAATTGTGTGCCACATTGTTAACTCCATCCTTTGCCCTTTGAGTCACATTTTATTTAAAAAATTAGCTAATACAGCAACCTAGTCGAACAATCTAGGAACAGGAACAAATAGTCTTCTAACATCCTGCAAAGGAAATCATTATAGACATGTGTATACTCCTCTAGAACATTAGTATTTGTTTGTTTATGTATTTTGTATTTTAGTACTAGCGGGTTGAACTCAAGTTCTTGCCCATGCTAGGCAAGTACCCTACCACTGTACCCTCAGCCCCTTTTTTTATATTTTTGAGATAGGGTCTCACTAGCTTGCACAGGCTGCTTCTGGCTTCAGACTTGTGATTCTCCTGCCTCAACCTCTCTAGTTGCTGGGATTTTGGGTGTGTGCCATGGAAGCCAGGAATATTTACTTTCAATAGTAATTTATACTTACTGATCAAATACTTTCCCCTTCTCTCTTTGTCCCCAACTCCTGTATTTGAATGCCACAATAGGCTGATATTGTATATATTTTTTAATTTTGCTTATCAGCTTCTTCATCTTAACTGGAAAAGGTGATATATTGCTTTTTATAAGAATGGAAACTTTTTTGTACAGTTGCATATTTTTATCATTCTTGCCTTCAGGACATTTTTTAAAAGAGTATGCAAATAAATTTAGTGATATACCCAAATATGTACAGGAGAAGGCAAGTGAGGAAATCATTGTGGTAAAGATAGTGGAGAGGTAAGGAGCATGAGAGAAGACTGAAGGTTGGTAGAGATGGGCTCAAATTTCCAGGCCCAGGCAGCATTTGCACCTGAGGTTGTGAAATCATAAGCAGTGATATTTGAGAAATTATGGAAAATTGGGAAGGGCTAGAGAACTGGAAAAGGGAAAACTAGAATTCTAAGATATAAAGGAGAAGATGGCTGATTCAGCAAATGTCATATTAGTGAGCATGGTAGCTGGGTATAAAAGATACAGAGTAGATTTCTAAATGGATAACTTCTATGCATTTATTAGCTCTTAATTAGTAATAGTTAATGTGTTAGCTTTCTGTCACTGTGACAAAATACCAGAGAAAATTAACTTATGAGGAGGAAAGACTTATTGTGGCTCACAGTTTTAGAGGTTTTAGTTCATGGTTGGTTAGCTCTATTTGTTTTAAGGGCTGTGGCAAGGCATAACATCATGGTGGGAAGCGTATAATGGAACAAATCTGCTCACATCATAGTGGCCAGGAAGCAAAAAAAGAGGAAGGGGCTGAAGTCCCTATTACTCCTTTAAGGACACATCCCCAGTGACCTAACTTCCTTCTGCTAGGCCCAACCTCCTAAAGGTTCCACCACCTGTCAGTAGCACCACAGCCTAATAAGCAAACCTTTCACACATATGCTTTGGGGGAAATTCACGATAAAAGTCATAATAGATAGTTACTAAATATTTCTTAATACTTTGTAGCTAGTACTTATTTTGTTGTTTTGAGGTGCCATCCAGTTGGGTCTGACTCATAGTGACCCTATGTACAACAGAATGAAATACTACCCAACACTGTGACATGCACACAGTCTTTTTATGTTTGAGCCTGTTGTGGCAGCCACTGTTTCTTCTTCTTTTGAGTTGCATCACATCAGCAACTGGTGGTCCCTGTGTCTTTACTTTATTCCTATCATTAAAGTCAACTCTACTTTGAAGGCCTGCAGCCCAAAGCCCTTGTGGCATCCAATCCCATCGGATCTCGGAAGCTAAGCAGGGTCGGGCCTGGTTAGTACTTGGATGGGAGACCGCCTGGGAACACCAGATACTGTAGGCTTGGGAGATGGACCTGGTAACCCACTTCTAAAAATCAATCCGCCACTGAAAACCCTATGAACAACAGAGAAGCACTGACAATAGTGTTTTGCCAGGTATATGTAGGGTCGCTATGAGTTGGATACCGACTCGACGGCACCTAACAACAACTACTTTGAAGAGGCAGCTCTTCCTCAATCAGCTTTTGAATGGCTTCTAGCCTAGGGGGCTCATTTCTGGCACTATATTTGGCAGTGCTTCTCTGCTATTCATAGGGTTTTCAATGCCTAATTGTTTTAGGAGTGGGCTGTTGGGTCCTTTCCCCTAGTTTGTCTTAATCCAGAAGCTCAGCTGAAACCTGTCCACCATGGACGGCCCAGCTGGTATCTGAAATATCAGTGCCATACCTTTCAGCATTACAGAAACATGCAATTTTCCAAAGCATAACAAGCTGCCAGACACATGGGGATTAGTACTTAATGGGTGGTAAATCCAGCAGCCAATATTAGTTCCCCAGTAAAAGGATGACAAACTAGCCCCAAGGCTCCATAAACTTTGTGGGTCATTGAAAGTGTTGCTAGAAGTGATGTAAAAGATACATAACGGGAAAAGCCATTGCTGTATTACTCTCCACCCCATCATCATTTACTAATAAAGGGAGAAAAAAATTCAACTATTAAAAATAAATAAATAACTTTCCTATGTGGAAAAAAGGGCTGGGATTTAGCTCAGTGGGTAGAGCACTGCTCTGCAGTCTCTGAGGTCCTGAGTTTGATTCCCAGCACCGCAAAATGGGAGAAGGATGTGGCAACCCACTCCCAAGGCAATCCTGAAACAGTCAGCCATTGAAAACCCTATGGGAGTCGCTATGAGTCGGACTCGACTAGACGGCACCTAACAACAACAACAACAACATGTGGAAAAAAAAGATGACAAGGGGAAGATACAGTCCATCTGGGTTTTATAACACTTGGGCTTCTATATGAACGTTTTATAGGTTAGGAAGGAGGAGGAGATAAAATGACAGTACAGTTAGCTGGGTTCGCTGCTGGCAGCTAAGCTGAGTAAATTCATGGATTGATGGCAATCTAGGTGGGGTCTGTAGGAGCTGGTACTGGGCTGAGAGCTGGCCTACAGTGACAAAAGAAGCATGGCTTCTGACATCAGAGGGTTCGCAGTTTGTGTGTGAGCACCACTGTCCCTCAGTTGGAGGCAGTCTGAAGGAAGGGGCTCTACCCTGGCAACTCCTGCTGAATTCACATTTTAGGTTTGCAGAAAGCGGTGAGACTGAAGGAAATTTCACTGAGACACTTCTCTGTGGTATTTAAGTTTGTCTCAGCCAATCATCTTGTGAAGATTTTAGATGTGAGCTTAAGGAGGGCAACCTGTCTTTATTTGACTTTGCTGTTTTGTTAAGAGGCTTTAAAGAGAGAATGGGAAACGAATCTGAAAAACTGTTCATTGGATTTTTTTATGTATAAGAAAATTATTTAAAGACTGTGGCTCTACTTTAAATCATGGAATTTTGAAACTGGAAGAGATACTAAAAATGTCAAGTCATTTTATATTCTTATTTTACCAGTGGGAAAAATGAACCTGAGAGGGCAAGGGACTGGCTGATGTTCTCACAATGATTCAGAGCTTAAACCAGGGACAAAGACTGTGTTTTATCTCCTAGGGTGCTTGCAAACAACCTCACTCTCATGTACCAAATGTTCTCTCTTATCCCTCTCACCCCCAAATTCTCTACTGATTTTGGGTCATTAATTGGATCTTGCCACCCTCCACAGGATTTTCAGCATATGGAGCATAGGATTCAGACTTCTAGGCCTGTGTGTCATCTGGGTCCTAACTCACTCTCCTTCTTCTCATTTATCATCGCCTTTCCTCTCAGCTCTTTATGTTCGAGCCACACTGCCTTCCTCTTGCTCCTCTATGAAAACTCTTTTCCTCTCAGGAGCTTTGTTCTTGACCTTTCATTGCTTCTTCCTGGAACGTTCTTATCCCCTAGCTCTTTGCCTGGCATGTTCTCTCTCATTCTTTATGTTTTGGCTGAAACATTGTCTCTGCAGGAGGTCTGCTCTCCCCACACACTCCACCTTTACTCTGCTTTATTTTTGGCCATGTAAAGTTAGATTGTTGGTTTATTTGTTGCCTAACTCCTTTTGATCATGCAAACGCCAGTAAGGTAGAGAGTTTGTCTTTTTTACTCCAGAGTTTCAAAGATGCAGAACAGAATCTGGCACATAGTAAATAATCAGTGTGTGTTGTGTCAACAAGTGTTAATTGACCAGATTGAGCAAAGTTCAGTACATAACATTTACAGCCTATTGTGTTCCATTTCCTTATCTATAAAATGATACCCTAGCTTCCCAGGCTGCTGTGAGATCAGGCAACCCAATGAAGTCGTGCTCATTCTTTCTAAATGGTGAGGGATAGGTGCATGTTTATAAATGCTACAGAATGATACTCTGTTCCTATGGCAACAGGAAAAGCCAGGCCGGCTCTGGTGATCCTATCCTTGATGTCCTTCCTTTGCAGAGACACACCCTGCTTGGAGGGGGAGGAGGACTGGACCACTGCCTCAGTTCCCCAGACTATCACAGCCCTCTTCCAACACGGGAACTGGACAATGGAGAACCCTTCACCTGCCTGCCAGTGTAGCAGTGACAAAATCAAGAAGATGCTGCCTGTGTGTCCTCTAGGGGCAGGGGGCCTGCCGCCTCCACAAGTGAGTCACTGTCAGAGTGTGACTGAGTATGTTGTTACAGTGGGCTGGTAGCATCTGCTTGGGAGCAGTCGTGATCGGGCTGTGCTGTCCGGAGGGTTTATTTCAGCTCTGATCTTACTTGTCATAGGGAAGAACAAGCAAGTTTTGAGGGGAGGAAGTTTGGACTACATTGTGCCTATACGTGTCCCTTAGTGGTGGTACAACAGGACTGTCAGAAGACTAGCTTCTAATCCTAGGTTTGCCACAACTGAGCTGGTGGCCTTGGACAGGCCATGTTAACTCCCTGGGCCTGTTTCTTCACCTCTGAATTAGGGAGACTGGACCAGACAATTTCTGTGGGTCTTATCAACTCTGACATCCTTGAGACTCTGAGTTTGGGAAGCAGACTGGAGCCTCTCCTGTCTCCCTCTCAACAGTGGCAAGAAGAATCTTGCTTGTGATAACTCTTTGTTGCTCCTTTATCAGTACCAAGTTGGAGAATGAGGACAATCAATTTTAAATGGGTTTGTGAACTTAAAGAAATCTTGGTTACCACTTTAAAATAGCAGCTAATCTAGTCATTAGTATAAATCTAATGAATTCCCTAGGCATAGTTTATGATGCTGTTTTCTAAAATTTCTTGTGACTACAAAGAATCCCATCTCAGTGCTTATTGATTAGTCAGAAAAATTTCCTGGAAAAAGACCTTGGCTTGGCATAAGTGAATGACCAGTGCAAAGGCCGAAATGAACCAGATGGTGGTGGTGGGTGCTGAGGGTAGTACCTGGGCCCAGTGGTCAGGGTTCAAGTCACGCTGTGGCACATAATTGAGGAACATGTATTTTTGATCTATATTCTGCACCAGTTCTTATCTATAAAGATTCTTGTGCTTTATTTGTATGTGGTGACAGAGAAAGCAGAACACTGCGGATATTCTTCAGAACCTGACGGGAAGAAACATTTCTGATTATCTGGTGAAGACATATGTGCAAATCATAGCCAAAAGGTGACTATTTAGTAAACTTGGCTGGTCCTTTATCATTGCTGAGTAGAGGAAATAAAGGCCTATAAATAGTGGACTTGAGTGTTGGAGGAGTGCCAGATTCTGGCCTGATGGCTCTATTGGACATTTACAGTATGATTCCAAGCTAGAAAAGATGATAAATGTAGATTCATGTTTGAATTCTGTCATTGACTTGTGCTTAATCAGGGGGCAACCCATTATCCTTCTAAAGCCTTAGTTTGTATAAAAAGTAACACTAATTTTCTGGTGTGTTGTAAGAACTTGATGGAATGAGATACATCAGATGTCTTGGATGTTCTCTCATGGGTGGACTCCATGACAATGTAGTGTCATGAGGAGTGCTCTGGGAAGACTCAATAGTCTGTCTTGGCTATGGAGCCTTCGAAGAGCCTGGCAGCTTCCTGGGACATGGCAGTATAGTACTGAATGTTTAGTTAATGCTTTGAAAATATATGTTCTGGTTTCCTTCCCATCACCTTGGCCAGGTGGAGTATATCTGTTAGTTCTCAGTGACTTTAGAAGACAAAGATGTGTTGATATGATAATGATCATGAGTTTCTAAGAAAGAGATCTAACCTTTCTATATGTCATTCACAACTGAAGTATTACTTGGAAAGGAAAAACATCTAGTTCAGTCATACCTTGTAAGATGTTTTTTATATGGGCTTGATACAAGGTGGGATTCTCATATAAAAATAACAACGTTTTTAAGATAGAAGATAAGACATACTGCTTTCCACTGGCCCAGCCCTGCAGCCCCTTTGTCTTATCCTTAGGTAGATATTTTCCTCTTTTCTATGACTGGGAATAGGATCAGTGCTTTCTAGAACTGATTTTTGGTTTCTTTGTCTTTACTTTCTGCAGCTTAAAGAATAAGATCTGGGTGAATGAGTTTAGGTAAGTTGATTTCTTCTTTGGTTTTCCTTGGCACTTGTAGCCTCAGGAAAATGATTTTGATGCAGGCATTTTGGGTTGAGGGAAAAGTTATTAGTTTGGGGATTATTTGCTACCCACATACTCTACAGTGCCACCTCACTGTGAGGAGGACAGAGCACACAGAGACACAGATAAGTTTAGCTCACACTCACGTTGGAGGGTTTGCCTAGAGCATCTCTGCTTGGCGCCCAGTCATCATGTCAGAGGCCTCTGATGTTCCGCACGCTGATTTCCTTGAGGAGATTCAGAAATCTCTTGTGGGTCTCGAGGGACGTAAGTACAGTGTTGTGAGGAGAATATCTATCTTCATTGCACTTCCTCTAAACAAAGTCCCAGGGTACCTAGGAACTCAAGGACAATTTTTTAGGCCTTTGGCATGAAACCAAGAAGGCCTTGGAGAAAATAAAAGGCATCAAAACTGTTTATTTTCACTGTATTTCAGCTCATTTTTTCTTTCTGGGTTTGGGAGGAGCAGGTGGGACTGGGGAAGGAAGCAATCTTGTAGCCAATTTGTACATCTTGGAAAGTGAGAGTAGGTGTGGCTGCCTCAGGCGACCCCAAAGTCTCCATTACTGAGTCCCACTTTTTCTGCCTTTTTTCCAAGGGCCAGGATCCTTGGAATGCTGAGCAGAGCAGACACGGGCCCATATAGTGGCCCTCATGCTAGATAGAGAAGAGACAAGACCTGTCTATAACTACCTGGCCCATTCAGGACAGTGCCCCTCTGCCCTCGCCCTGACTCTCCATATGCTTGCCTCCAGTCCGAGTTCAGACCAAGTTCAGGCCTGAGCCTCACAGCAGGATCACCTGTGATGCGAATGCCCATTCATTTCCTAGTGTCTCAGATGTCTACCTCTGTGTCATTGGGCTTAGGCTATCTCTGCTGGGCAGCAATTTTGAAAGTTAAGAGATTGCTAGAATCCCTGAAAGGAGGCCGAGGTGTTACACCCCTGAGTCAAACTCTGGTCCTAATTTGAGTACAAAATGGGTCTCAGAATCTTGTGAATACTCAATATCAGCTGCTGAGTGATAGCGTGTGACACACTGTCTGGGTTTTAATGTCAGCTTGTCTTTTTAGGTATGGAGGGTTTTCTCTGGGTGCCAGTAATTCTCAAGTACTTCCTCCCAGTCAGGAAGTTAATGATGCCATCAAGCAAGTAAAGAAACACTTGAAGCTGGCAAAGGTGCAGTATCCATTCTGAAACCTGTCAGAAAACTGGTCCATGAGCTGCTGGGACATGGGAGTAGTGGTCAGGTAGATCTGATCCTAGCAACTCATTGTTCTGAACTGCTTGAATACAAAACTATCATCTGTATACAGTGATTTCAGCCAGATAAGACTGAACTACTCAGCATGCAGTTAAAAGCCTGAAATATAGATCAGAAATAAATTCAGAGATTTAAAAGCCCTTAGAACAACAAAGTTTGTGAATCTAGCCACTGGGTAAATAAACTGGACTTCAAATAGACTTTTCTAAAACAATGCCTGGCTGAACAGGAAGTGATTATTTTCATTTTTAAGCTGGAAGGCTGGTCTTCAGGACCTGATGAGCACACATTCACTTCTCTGGTCCTGTTTTCCCCATTTTAAGTGAGAATCGAGGGTATTGGATGACATGGGCTGTAGGATCAGGGACAGCAGGGATAGTTTCAGAGTCTGCAGCTCTGTGCTGAAACCCAGGCCTGTGTGTCGGACACATCTGCACACAATGTGTGGTTGTGTTCTTGTGATGATGCTGGCGAGCACGGTGAAAAATTCTCATTACCAGACATTAGCCTTAGGACTTTGAGTCATGGGATTTCTTTAAGTCTTGTGGCATTTTGGCAACATCAGTGCTGTAGATTTCTGGCCACTTCTTTCCCAAGAATCACTTATTTAATGGTTTCAAATTTAATTTCAATGCAGGAGATAGTAGTAATATTGCTCTTCATAGGGTTGTCTTGTTGTCCACAGATTCCACACTTACTACCACCCCTTACCTGTATGGACAATCACAATTAAGGCAGGGTTTTGTTTACAGGACAGTTCTGCAGATCGATTTCTCAACAACTTGGGAAGGTTCATGACAGGACTGGACACCAAAAATAATGTCAAGGTAAACCACTGTCTATGTTTATTAGCTTTGTGGTAAATAATGATCCTTATGTTCCATTAAGCACTTTCAGTTCATAGTCAAATTGATAGGGGTATTCATGACAGAAAAGAGCAAACTATTATTTTTACCACTTAGGCAGTTCAGTGTAGTGATTAGGACCTACCAAGGGAACCACTCTGTCCTCGACTTAACTTACTTAATCTACTTTAACCTCAGTTTTCTTATCTTCAAAGTGGAGACAGTAATCATGGCTCTCTCCAAACAGTTAAAAGAGTAAGTGAATTAAAGATATCAGGTCCTTAGTACCATGCCAGCCACATGGTCACTGGTCAGTGAATCCTGTCGTCTGTCATTACTTTGCCCTGTTCTCTGACTATAATGTTTTAGTCGTGGTATATGATGGGATTTCTTTCTGAAGTTTATGTGCTTGTTTTGTGTATGTGCACTCACTTCTATGAGCATGATTTGGGAGCATTACTTTGTACCTGGTGTGTTTTATTTCAGGTGTGGTTCAACAACAAGGGATGGCATGCCATCAGCTCTTTCCTCAATGTTATCAACAATGCTATCCTCCGAGCCAACTTGCAGAAGGGAGAGAATCCTAGTCAATATGGGATTACTGCTTTTAATCACCCCCTGAATCTCACCAAACAGCAGCTCTCAGAAGTGGCTCTGTGAGTACAGCTGGATGCCATGAGGAGAGGAGAGGGTGCTGGGGGAATCCTGGAGCATGGGAAGGAAATAGGAAGCTGGTTATAGGGTCGCAGCTGTAGAGAAAGTTAAATTATGTAACTCTGAGTTGATCTGGACTCTGAGCAGAAAAGGATCAGTTTATAAATTGCATAGCAGGCTTTCTTGAGCTGCAGAAGGAAATGACACAGATACATAAAAATTATTACATTTGATGAACTCATATAAAATGAGTTAAAATTATTAATAAAATCCTAAAGCAAGTAACTCACCATTAACACAAACATTTAATAAAAAATCAGTTTCATTTGTTGTTTAAACTAGTGTTCTAAGCTCTGTGAAACATGCTTCTAACAGCTTTTTATTTCTTGAATTAGGGGGGTAGGTAGAGAACGTGTGTGTGTGTGTGTGTGTGTGTGTGTGTGTGTGTGTGTGTGTGTGAGTGAAGTTTAAAGCCAGTATAGTCTTTGCAATCATAAAAATCTGGGTTTAAATCTGGTCTCTGAACTTTCTAGATGAATGATATTAAATGAAGCAATTAACATAAATTGCCAACTCCAACACCTAGCAGGATTGATACTCAACATGTTAGATCCCTTTTCTGTAAATGAAGCCTGGCATCCAGGTGCTGTGGTGCAAGTTTGTAATTCCAGTGACTCAGAGGGCTGAGGCAGGATGATTGAGAGCTCAAGGGCAGAGATGCCTGTACAATTTAGCAAGACCATATCTCAAAAAATAAGAAAAGGGGTGGGGGTGTGGCTCAGTGGTAAAGCACTTGTGTAGTATGAGGCCCTTGGTTCAATTCCCCAGTTCTGCCAAAAAAATTAATAAATAAACAAAATGTATGGCACAAGTATTTTTTGTGCTTAATTCCTATAGAACATCAACATAGGACACTAGATCTTTATAATAAGACTGTTTAATGGGCTTACAAGACATCCTCCCCCAAAAAAAGAATTTGACAGACTTTTTCTAAGTGTTAGATTGGTATGCTACATCCTACTTTAGTCAAATATGCTCATAACCATAAAATTAACTTGTAATTTCACACTAATATTTCTTCTTTATTTAGTTTTCAAGCTACACTAATCTTTTTTGGTGTGAAAATTTATAACTTATTGCTTTTACAAGGTCAAATTTTGCATTTGAATTGTCATAGTTTTTTTTAACTTGAAAATGATCATATTTAACCCTGAGTAAAACATATTTGGTGAATAAATGTTTTTTCTTCTGGGCTGTACTTTGGATGTACATATGTGTGTTCTCATTTTTTATGTCCCCAGCTGCATCAGAGACCCCTCTGATCATTGCTGCCTTTTTCTTTCTAGGATGACCACATCAGTAGATGTCCTTGTGTCCATCTGTGTCATCTTTGCAATGTCCTTTGTCCCGGCCAGCTTTGTTGTGTTCCTGATCCAGGAGCGGGTCAGCAAAGCAAAGCACCTGCAGTTCATCAGTGGAGTGAAGCCTGTCATCTATTGGCTGTCCAATTTTGTCTGGGATATGGTAAGGACACAGGCCTACTGTTTCTGTATGATTTCTATTGGGGGCATGGATTGATATGAATAAGAGAAAAAGAGCTCTTGACTGTTACCAGGAAATGTTCCAGTTACCCTAAACATGTATGAAAAAAGAAAAGGGAGAGCAGCTGTATTCTTCTATGACACTAAACATAGCATTGGGCACAGAATTGATTTCACATCAGAGAACATCTGTCCTCATTGACTACAGTTGTTACCACCACCACCTAATTTCCTGTGTCAAAACTTTCCCAAGAAACACAGAATTGGAAAGACCTTAGTCAAAACCCCAAGCCAATACTTCTAATTTCTCTGATAGCTTTTTAACCTACAGAGTCAGGATATTATTTGCCTTATTTGGAAACCACCTGTCATTTGAAAACTCCATATGTTTTACCAGGATCTTATCCATCCATTGCAAATATGGTTTTGTGCTAGCTATAATATATTGCTTC
Organism: Pedetes capensis; assembly: GCA_007922755.1. Classification (NCBI taxonomy): domain Eukaryota; kingdom Metazoa; phylum Chordata; class Mammalia; order Rodentia; family Pedetidae; genus Pedetes; species Pedetes capensis. The sequence continues at coordinate 116,243 of VMDO01002832.1, forward strand.
TGTTTGGATCAATATGGAGACCTTCACAGAGTTGTGAAGTTCTAATTATTGTAAAATGCAGGTGAACTATATGTTCCTACGACTTCTATTAATTCTAAGCCACACAGAAAAAATCTAATTCTTATCCTTTTAGACAGCTTCTTGGATATTTAAAGACAACTCTCATTTAACTGAAGGTTCCCACAGATAAGATAGTACATGATAACACATTTTGTAATCTCTACCACTGGTTCCCAGCCTTTTTGGCACCATGGACCAGTTTCAAGGAACACAATCTTTCCACAAATAGGGGAGGAGTTTTGTGATGATTCGAGCTCATTACATTTATTGCATAAATACAGATGAAGCTTTACTTGCTCATCTGCCACTCACACTTGTACCAGTATGCAGCCTGGTGGCTGTACACATGTGAACAATGATATTGGGGATGATGATGATGTATGTCTTAATTACGTCAAGCCTCTAAGACTTGCCACTGTTATGATCTGATTGTCCTTGCATGGCCATGCTCCATATTGTTAATGTCCCTTTGAAAAGCAAAGTCAGAATTAACCTTGTGTTCAGGCTGTGTCTGATTGGTTATGAGTCTAGAGAGAGTTGATCTTTCCCCCAAACTTCTCTTACTGCAGCACAAGGGTATTGTATTTTAGAAGCAGCACTCTATTATTGGCAAGTCAGTAATGAGCTGAGACCTCCATTTCATATAAATGATTGTTAATCCAGCCTCTTTCATTCTATGCTAATGCAATTGACTTTTTGAGCCTAAACTTTATATTTATCCCTGTTAAGCTGCATCTTGCTTTGCATCCATTTGTTTTACTTTTTGTTTTATCTTTACCCAATAATTATTTCATTCATTTAAAGTACTGTACTCAGCGATCACTATATGAATAGGGAATTCAGAATTGAAAGATGGCCTCTGTGATCTCAGGGACATCACTTACATTCTCATGTATTATCTGTCCTTCCCTGCTTTAGAGCCTGAAATTTGCTACAAGCATGTCTTTGGCTAAGTTGTTGATAAACATATTGAGTAGGACGAGACTCAGACAGAAGCCTGCAGTCTGAAGCTGCAATTCTTTTAACAGCTGACAAACCTACTGTCACCTCCATCTCTGTGCTTTGTTCTGCCAGCTACGAATACTCATAATTGTCCCATGGTCAGGTCTTTATTTCTTCATTTTAATGCTTGAAGCACTGTCAGGAAAGACTTTAAAATTATTCTCAGTGTGATGAAACAATTCTGACATTCATGTTATGAGTGCTTACCTCATAAATAGAGTACATGTGAAACTGAACTTTGACAGACTATAATATAGCATTAATGATGAAACAGACACAATCATCTTTGGGAAGAATAATGGAAGCTTATTTTCCTCCTGTGAAATTGAAATTACTTTCAGAATCCATCTTTCAGTAAGTTTACTGAGCGTGACACCTTGGCTTAGCTGTGGGAAAGACAGAAAGGGCATACAGTTTATAAAATCAGCCAAGGGTAAAATGCTTGCCAGAATGTATTGTCGAGCATTTTGATTAATAGTTTATGTGGGTTCATTAATTCAAAATTATTCTCTAATATGTTCGTCTGCTCTTTCCTGTCCAGTGATGGTGAGGACTTGGGATGTGTTGTATATTTAACTTAGGGGTCAATTTTATTTCTTTGTTTTCTCTCTTAGTGCAATTATGTGGTCCCTGCTACACTGGTCATTATCATCTTCATCTGCTTCCAGCAGAAGTCCTATGTATCCTCCACCAATCTGCCTGTGCTCGCTCTTCTACTTTTGCTGTATGGGTAAGGCACCTCTGGGTGGTGGACTTTCACAGTGGGAGAGGCATATGGAACCTAATGCCAGAGGGAGGGCAAGGACTCCAGTTGGCATTTATCTTTGTGTCTCACCAGGTGGTCAATCACACCTCTCATGTACCCGGCCTCCTTTGTGTTCAAGATCCCCAGCACAGCCTACGTGGTGCTCACCAGTGTGAACCTCTTCATCGGCATCAACGGCAGCGTGGCCACCTTTGTGCTGGAGCTCTTCACCAACAATGTGCGTTCTGCAGAAAGCGCCTTCTGTTGGCTGTACCTTTCTGGGTGCCAAGGCCGGGGTGGTTAATTGTGATCTTATTCCACTTGTCTGTGACATTGACACTGCTGACTACCCTGTCCTTTTCAGATTCTGCCTTCCCTGGGACCACATAGCTCTTTTCCCTCCTGCTTATGTTTCTTTGGCCAAGCCTTTCACTTTCCTTTGACAGATTATTTTACACTTCTTTCTACTTCAGTGTCACTGGTCCCAAGACTGGCCCTCTGCCGTCTTTGCTTTTCAGCTTAGACACTATCTCTGGGTGATGCCCTTCAATCCCACAGCTCTTCCCACTACCTCTCTGAGTATTAATCCATTAACATCTAGCATTATTATTCTGAGAAATAATAATTGGTGAATTCACTACTGTCCTATAAATCAGATGCTGGGCATTAATGAGTTAACTTTATCTTTCAGATCTGTACTTTGATTGTGCCCTTGATATCTCATTTCCCATTGTCACATACCTAGTGGATGGCTCCATGTAGATAATTTATAGGTACCCTAAACTGGACATATTGTCATCACCTATTCCCCTCAGAACCTAATATTTCTCTTGCCATCCTATTGCACCTGTAGCACCATACACACACTTGGCCATGCTGGCTTTCTTAGAGTCACCACAAATGCTTTGCTACTGCTTATTTCCAGTATCCAGCTGGTCATGTCATCAATTCTTCCAATTACAGATCTCATAGATAAGGCTCCTTCTTCATTCCTGTTGTCCTGCCATCTTCCAAACACCTTAGCTTAGCATACAATGCCTCTCATAGGTACACAACCCTTCTTGGTCAGTTTCTACCACACCTTTTCCCACTGTTCTGTAATTTCATCTGACTTGTCCCTTAACCTCATTATACTCCTATAGCACTGGCTTGAAATGCCTTTCTATCACAGGGCTTAATAGCTCCCTTACCCTTTAAGATTTAGCTCACATGTGAAGCTTGCCTTACCTGCTCTATGGGATGTGCTCTGTCTTTTCCCTGAGCTCTCAGAGCCCTCAGTTTTTCCAGTACAACACCTATCCAGTGATGTAGACATTTCCTGTGTACGTGTTTCTCTTCCTCAGAGTGGGGAGACTGTTTATTAACTTCTGCCTCTCCCATGCTCTAGCACAATGTATCTAGCACATAGCAACCTATTCAATTGTGGGATATTTGGCCACTGTTGCCCAGTGGGGTAATAATAAGTCCTGATATATTGCAGATTTTTTTGAAATTCCAGCAAAATTCTGAAACTCAAATAATGATCTAAACACGAGCAATTTTCTTCCAAAATGTTAAGCAGATATTTTGTTATGGATTTGCTTCTGATTAAACATAGCCTTATTTCTAAACTTTGTTCTCTCCCCATACTCACAAAATTACTCCATATTTTCTGAAGAGCAGAAAATGCCTGCTGCTATTTATTGGTATTTGAATTCAAAGGCTCAGTTTGTCCAGAGGGGATCAGTTTTTTCTTTACTCTCACACTTCAGAATTTGATAAATTTTTTAGCCTAACCTATGTACGATATCCCCCACCTCCTCTCATTTTAGAAGCTGAATAACATCAATGACATCCTGAAGTCTGTATTCCTCATCTTTCCACATTTTTGCCTGGGACGAGGACTCATTGACATGGTGAAAAACCAGGCAATGGCTGATGCCCTGGAGAGGTTTGGTGAGTGGGGCAGGAGTTGCAGGAGGCTTTAATGGAGGTGGCAGTTTGCATGGGCCTTGGTACCTCAGCGTTTATTTTAGAAAGAGGCTAGTGACTGGGCACAGGATATCCATCCTCCCCTCACCCACTGGAGGCTCATGTCAACACAGCTGGTCTGGCATGGGCATCGTGACATGACCTATCTGTGCCTGACAACACTGAGATAAGTGAAAGAGCAATTTTGGAAGTAAAGAAAATGCTGGCATTTGCTTAGGCCCAGGGCCTAATGCCACTGATTGAGTTTTGTCAAATCACTGGAAAAGTCAGACCATAGCTTTGGGAATTTGATATAGGCCAGAGAATCAAAAGGAAAGAAGCACACTTTGACTTTGTTAGGAAAATATGGGCCTGCGGATGTGGTCATATATTAGCTTTTACACAGTCTATAAAAAACTATCTGAAGCTCTTTCTACCTTTACAGTATTAAAAATATTTCTCCTGTTGTCATATGACTGCCATTCATCTACTGGCTAATATAGTTAGATAGGCCTTTGTTATTGAATAGACCTAGAAGAGGGACTTTCTTCATTAGAAATTTAAGGGATATTTGCATAAAACCAGGTGACTTACTTGAGTTTCTAGGTTACATTATATGCTACTGAAATAGGCATCTTTTTAAATGTGCTTTCTAATATTTCTTATGATGAGAACTTGGAATTCATTAAAATCCTGACCCTAAAATTACCCTGAATTGTCTGCCTTACTTAAAAGGATTTTTGACATGTTTCATTAAAAAGGAAATGTTAGCCATCTTACATATAAAGTTACAGATCCAATACAAGTCAGGTCTGAAATTCTGCTTGATTATATAGCCATAGTATATTTGCCTAAATTGAACTTGAGAAGGAGCCATTTTCTTACTTTTTTTTCCTCATTGTGGGTAATACCGATTGGCATTTCTAGGAAAGTAGGTGAACTTGACTCCAGATTTGAGGAAGGGCCACAGTTCCTGATGCCCCCATTCTGACTGGATTTCTGCATTGTGTACACCAGGGGAGAATCGCTTTGTGTCGCCACTCTCTTGGGACTTGGTGGGACGAAACCTTTTTGCCATGGCTGTGGAAGGGGTGGTGTTCTTCCTCATTACTGTCCTGATCCAGTACAGATTCTTCATCAGGCCCAGGTGAGCTTTCCCTCAAAACTCATGGAGCACCTGCTTCAGGGTCACAGAGGAGGAAGACAGGGAAATACTGGTCAATGGTGTTTCAGTTGATTCAGTGGATTCAGTTGATCTCAGATAATCAAACTGGTTTTCCTGTTTTGGGCCTCTCCCAACCTCCAGCCCTGCCAATCCTAGAAACTGTGGCAAGCAGGTTTTATAAGATTGCTTTAGCAACTGGGTTTTTGTGTTGACTTGACATGTAGTTTGAAAGGTTGACTTTTCCTTAAAAATTTTCCTCTAAGACCTGTAAATGTGAAGCTTCCTCCTATGAATGATGAAGATGAAGATGTAAGACGGGAAAGACAGAGAATTCTGGATGGTGGAGGACAGAATGATATCTTGGAAATCAAGGAATTGACTAAGGTGAGACTGTGAGTATGGGCTATAACAGCTTGTCTTCAATTTGAGTTTTGTATGCTGAAAGCTAGCATTTTTTCTGGTTTACTTTTAAAAAAAGAAAAGCATGCTTCCCAAAATGTGCATCTAGACCAATCAATTTAATTTTATTTAAAATACATCATAGACACCTATTTAAAGAAATTCTACTTGAAATATTTGTAAAAAAAGAAAATACTTTTTAAGAAAAGAAGAAACTACTCTAGGAAATATGAATTATCATTCTCGAATGTGTTATATACCTACATTTACATGTTAGTTATTAAAACAAAGCAACTGCAGCAGTACATAGACAGAGAGTTGCTAGAAAATCAAGCTGGATTCAGAAGTGGGTGGGGAATCAGAGACATCATTGCTGATGTTAGATGGATATTAGCTGAAAGCAGAGAATATCAAAAAGATGTCTATGTTTTATTGACTATGAAAAGGCATTTGACTGTGTGGATCATAACAAATTATGGAGAACACATCGAAAAATGGGAATACCAGAGCACTTAATTGTACTCATGAGGAATCTGTACGTGAACCAGGAGACAGTTGTTCAAATAGAACAAGGAAACACTGCCTAGTTTAAAGTTGAGAAAGCTGTACGTCAGGGCTGTATGCTTTCACCATATCTCTTCAGTTTATATGCTAAGCAAATAATCTGAGAAGCTGGACTTTATGAGGAAGAATGCGGCATCAGGATTGGAAGAAGACTCATTACCAACCTGTGTTATGCAGATGACACAACTTTGCTTGCTGAAAATGAAGAGGACTTAAAACATTTACTGATGAAGATCAAAGATCATAGCCTTCAGTATGGATTGCGACTGAACATCAACAAAACAAAAATCCTTACGACTGGGTCAGTATGCATCTTCACAATAAATGGAGAAAAAATTGAGATTTGTCCATGATTTTGCTGTACTTGGCTCTACAATCAACACCTGTGGAAGCAGTAGTCAAGAAATCAAAAGATGCATTGCTTTGGGAGAAGCTGTGGCAAAAGATCTGTTTAGAGTATTGAAAAGTAAAGATGTCACATTGAAGATGAAGATGTGCCTTACTCATGCCATGGTATTTTCAGTCACATCATGATTGTGAAAGGTAGACATTGAACAAGGGAGATAGGCAGAGAATTGATGCTTTAGAATTATGGTACTAGAGACAACTATTGAATATACCATGGACTGCCAAAAGAACCAACAGATCTGTCCTAGAAGAAGTGCAACCAGAGTGCTCCTTGGAAGCAAAGATGGGTAGACTGCATCTTACATATTTCAGACATGTAGTTAGGAGAGACCAATCTCTGGAGAAGGACATCATGTTTGGGAGAGTGGCAGGTCAATGAAAAAAAGGAAAACCCTCCACCAGATGGATTGACACAGTGTCTGCAACAATAGGCTTAGATATAAATAAGATCGTGTCTGGCACAGAATTGGGAAGTGTTTGGATCTGTTGTACATAGGATCACTATGCGTTGGACTCGACTCCATGGCACCTAACAACAACAACAACAACAACAATATTGTGTATGTAGTGTATGTAGCCTGCAGCCATAGCCCTGTGGCATCCTATCCTTTCAGATCTCGGAAGCTAAACGGGGTCAGGCATGGTTAGTACTTGGATGGGAGACTGCCTGGGAGCACCAGGTGCTGTAGGCTTGGGAGAAGGACTGGCAACCCACTCCCAAAAGTCAATCTGCCATTGAAAACCGTATGAACAGCAGAGAAGCACTGACAATAGTGTTTCGCCTGTTGTAAGTATGACTATGAGTTGGATGCTGACTTGACAGCTCCTAACAACAACAGTGGAGGAAAGAAGAATAATTGGTGGATTTTATGTTTCACAGTCCAAAAAGCTGATGTATGTCCATTGCTCAGAAGGAAGCTCTACTTTAGCCATCTTCATGTGTCAGTTCACATCCCAAAAGCAATCCCCAAAAACCATCGAAAACCTATGAGGGTCGCTATGAGTTGGACCCAACTAGGTGGTATCTAACAACAACAACAACAACAGATACCAGAATCCCCAAGTTTCTTTTTTGATACTTTTTTGTAGTATGTACAATGTTTGAAATATTTTGATAAGTTTTTGCCCTATGTTGTTTTTGTTGTTGTTAGATGCCATCAAATTAGCATCCGACTCATAGCAACCCTATGTCCAACAGATGAAAAACTTGTCAGTGATTCTTTGCTATTCATAGGGTTTTCAGTGGCTGATTGTTTTTTGGGAGTGGGTTGCTGGGACTTTCTCCCAAGCCTATAGCAGCCGGTGTTCCCAGGTGGTTTCTCATCCATGTTCTTACCAGGTCCAACCCTGCTTAGCTTTGGAGATCTGACAGGATCAGACACCACAGTGGTACAGCTGCAGGTCTTTTGCCCTATAAAATTTAGTTTTCAAAATATATACAGTAGGCTCTGGTCCCTGAGGCTGGTGGCTGAGCTGTGTCTCCTCTGCTGTTGTGGTATTGTCTGTATGAGGGGAGGGAGAGCAGCCACCGTTGCTGCTTCCACTATAGTTTGAGGAAAACAGGCTTGAAACAAGATCTTACCCCCAGTTGCCTCTGGATATAGTGACCTTCAGATCTTTAAACATCAAGTTCAGTTTTGTCCATCAACCTGCCTGACATGTCAGGACCTGTGCCAAGCAGGGGCAGAGTTTACAAAGGTGTTAATATGCACAGACCCCAAGAGTACTGCCATTACAAGTCACACATGGAACCAGGAAATCACAACTGCCAGCTTGTTTGAAAATTTGGCAGAGTAAATACAGTGAATTATTTAAGGCCATTAACATCACAGATAATGAAGAAGTTGTTAAAATTCTCAAGCCAGTAAAAAAGAATAAAATTAAGCATGAAATAAAGATTTTGGGCAATTCACGAGGCTGTCCCAACATCATCACACTGGTAAACATTGTAAAATACCCTTTGTGGGGAACCCCTGCCTTGATTTTTGAACATGTATACAACACAGACGTCAAGCCGCTGTACCAGGTGTTAGCAGACCATGATATTTGATTTTACATGTAGGAGATTCTGAAGGACCTGGATCCTTGTCACAGCATGGGAATAATGCACAGAGATATGAGACCTCATAATGCCATTATTATTCATGAACACAGAAAGCTACTGTTAATAGACTTGGGTTTGGCTAAATTTTACCATCCTGCCTCTTAAGAATATAAAGTCTGAGTTGCTTCCCGATACTTCAAAGGCCCTGAGCTAATTGTAAACTATCAGATGTATAATTATAGCTTGGGTATGTGGGGTTTGGGCTGATGGTGGCAAGTATGATCTTCTGAAAGGAGCCACTTTTCCAAGGACATGCCAGTTGGTAAGGATAGGTAAGGATCTGGGAACTGAAGATTTATATGACTATACTGACAAGTACACAATGAATCAGATTCATGTTTTAATGATATCTTGGGCAGATACTCAAGTAAGTGATGGCAACACTTTTACCACAGTGAGAAGCAATATCTTATCAGCTCTGAAGTGTTGGATTTCCTGGACAAACTGTTGTGATGCTACTACTGGTCACAGCTCACTGCAACAGAGACTGTGGAACACCCCTATTTCTATACTATCGTGAAAGACTAGGCCTGAATGGTCTCATCTGGCATGCCAGGGGGCAGTACACCTGTCAGCAGCACTGATATGATATCCAAGATTTCTTCTGTGCCAAACCCCATTCCCCTCAGACCTCTGGCAGGCTCACGAGTGATTGCCGCTGTCAATCTGCATGAGATGCCTGTTGCAGCTGCCATTGGCGCTTACCAGTAATGGCCTCATCTGTTTCTTGAAGGCTGAGCAGAGATTCATCTTATATTCCGCAACCAGAGAAATCTTTCGGAAACATAAATCTTTTCATCTTTTGCTTAAAAGCCTTTCAAAACACTCCCCCTGCCAATGCAGACCATTCTTCCTCCTTTTCTCTGTGTTGATAGAGCCCCCAATTTAGTGGGCAAGGGGGATATCCAGTCTGCTTCTATAGGACTAGCGTAATTGGACTGTTTGAGAAATGGGCATGGAGGAGAAGCCTTCTGGACAGCTGAGATCAAAGGGCAGTCAGCCAGCTCCAAATCTAAGGAGAGACAGGCCCAAGATGGAAGAGAAGATGCAAGTGCTGGTTACCTCGTGTAAACACAAGCAGACATTGGTGAGAGGGGGCCTCTATATCTTTTCACTACAAACTCCACCAGGAACACAAAGTATCTCTTGTAAAGATCTGGAGAGCAGGAATGCTAGCAGCTATGAAAGGGACACTACATGCCACCTGGATGCTCTTGCCCTATTTGTGCTATGGCACCAATGACTGAATCTGGAAGGAAGGGCATTAAGCACTGTTACTGCATGTACCTGGTGAGACACCCCTGCCCCTTGCGCCAGGAGGAATGGAACAGGAAGAGAACACACCTACCTCTGGGCATGGACAGATATATGTACTGGGCTCAGAATTTCAGCTGCAGGAGCGCTGAGGAGGCCACACCCCAAGGCGCAGGATGCAGTGCTTGATGAAGACTGAGCCACAATCAGATCCACAGTGAGTGACCTCTGCCCCTACCTCTCAATGCTGGTGAGCATGCATTGAGTGAGACATAATGACACTGCTAGGCAAGGGACAAGAGCATGGAAAGGTGGGGAGGATAACCTCAGTGTAAATGATGCAACTTCATGAATATGTAGGAAATTTAATAGGGGAATATAACCCGTAAATGCATACGAGTTTTACTACATATCAATCAAAAGGCTCCATAAACTTTGTGAAGTTGATGAATGTGGAACCAAAAGTGATGTAATGGTTGCACAATAGAAATAGCAAATGCTTTATTACTCTGTAGCCCACCAATGTTTATCAATAAAACGGGAACAAAAGAGAATGGAAATCCTCTCTGGCACACCAGTCTACAGCCCACAGCCATGGTTTCATTAGAGAAATCTGAAGCTTGCGATGCACTTGGGGGTGATCATAGCAACAACAAACTTTAGACCCAGCCCAAATCTAGATTAATGTAGTCACTCCACACTAATGGCCTAGTGAAAAGAAATATATGGCAGTTTCCACACCAAAAACACTTCTCTTTGGCTTCTACTGTCCTACACAAGATGTCCCACTTTCGCCAACACATAAAAAGCAAAAGACATGTGATATACTTCCAACAGACAAAGCAATCTTAAGAACCAGACCCATACGACACAGATATTGGAGCTATTCCATAAGGAATTTAAAATAAATGTAACTAACCAGGTAAGGATCTAACAGAAAAATCAGACCTATGCAAGATCAAAAGTGTAGTCATGGGGCTGAGGCTATAGCTTAGTAGTACAGCACTTGCCTAGTATGCATGAGGCCTTGAGTTCCATCCCTATCACCTCAGGAAAACAAAAATCTAGTCAGAGCAGAAGTGAAAACTATGAGAATCAATGGAAGTGTTCAAAATAATGAGCACTAACAGATGAAGAACACCTTCAGTGTGCTCCTCTGCAGACTTGACACAGCCACATAAAGAGAGTGAACTTGAAGACAGGTTAATAGAAGGTACCCAGAATGAAGCAAGAGGAAATAGGAGAAAGTGGAGAAAAAGACAGCCCCCTCCCCCAGCATCCAAGAGCCATAGGACAACAGCAAGTGTTCTAACACGTGTAGTTAAATTCCCAGGAGAAAAAGAACAGGGAGAATGAAACATTTGAAGAAGTAAAAATCTAGGAGTTTTCCAAAATTAAGAACAGGCACTAATCTCTGATCTACAAATCCAAGAAATTTATGGAACACTAAGCAGAACAAATATATACACAGAGACACAACTAGGCGTAGCCTATTCGAAATGCTAAGACAAAGAGAAAAATCTTAGTCAGAGCAAAAAAACATTATGTACAAAAGAAACTAAGAAGTATAGAGTTACCAGAAACCATGCAAGCTATAAGACAATGGAGTGACGTTAGTGCTGAAGAGAGAAACTTGTCAACCCAGAATCTCAGAATCTTTCCTAAATGAAAATTCTTTCAAAATGGAGGAGAAATAAAGCCTTTCTCAGATAGAAGCTGAGTGAATTCGTTACCAGAAGACCTGCTTGATAAGAAATATTGAAGTTCTTTAGGCAAAAGGAATTTAAGAACACTGAAAATGGAATGAATGAAAATTTAAAAATATTTTTAATTCAAAAAAATAAAAATAAAATATATACAATATACCTGCAGCTGTACCACCGTGGTGTCTGATCCTGTAAGATCTCAAAAGCTAAGCAGGTTCCAGCCTGGTTAGTACTTGGATGAGAGACTACCTGGTAATGCTGGGTGCTATAGGCTTGGGGAGGGCTAGGATTTAGCTCAGTTGGTAGAGCGCCGCTCTGCAGTCTCTGAGGTCCAGAGTTCTATTCCCAGCACCGCAAAAATGGGAGAAGGACGTGGTAGTCCATTCCCAAGGCAATCCTGAAACAATCAGCCATTGAAAACCCTATAAGGGTTGCTATGAGTTGGACACGACTGGACAGCACCTAACAACAACAACAATAGGCTTGGGAGAAGGACCCGGCAGCCCACTCCTGAAACAATCAGCCACTGAAAACCTTATGAATAGCAGAGAAGCACTGACAATAGTGCCAGGCATAGCACAGTTTCAGGTAGTGTTTCATCTGTTGTATATAGGGTCACTACCAAGTTGGTCCTGACTCGACAGCATCTACAACATATACAGTATATTTATTTTAAATCAACAAAAAATTACATAGACAATAATGAGTAATATTTTTAAGATTCAGATTAAAAAACAAAAAGAAATTCAGTTTTGAGTGTCAGAGTAAGGCTCTGTGCACATCAAATAAGCAACATAGTCTTATTAATGAGTCTTCTTTTGTGGTGTGTTTGGGTTATAATCCCCTCATCTATAGTTTCTTGGGAGAGCTGAGAGTCACTGGTGAGCATGAATTTTTGTATTTTGTCTGTTGCAGATATATAGAAGGAAGAGGAAACCTGCTGTTGACAGGATTTGCGTTGGCATTCCTCCTGGTGAGGTAAACATACTTTGCATTGTGTTTGTCTCTATTAATTCAGACTCTATATACCCAATCAAACAACAATGTCTGTAAGGGGGAAAAGCGGCTTTTAAAAGCTTCTCCTCTTATGCCTGTGTGAAGCAGTCAGTCATGGGGAGAACGGGCACCCCTGTGTTGAAATAGAATGAGTTTTATATAATGTCAAGCAGTTTAAGAAAAGCACGCACATCTAAAATGTACTTTCATGATCTATTTGAGATGATGAAGAAATTCAAACAGATTTTTTAAAAATAGTTTTTCTCTTCTGTTTGTTTTCATTTATGTCCTTTAGCCAGGTTAGGTGGTATAATTTGACTAGTTGGCTTTCATTATTGTTTTTTACACATTAACTTTGGTCTCAATCTGATGATACAATATTTATAAATATATTTGCATATAACATGGTCTCATTATAAAATACATATGTGTCTGTATGATGACTTAAAACCAAGAAAATATTTGACTTGTCATTGGTATTTAAGAATGATGTTTTAGGATCACACCATATAAAAATGAACCTCAGGTGGCTACTTTATAGGGTCATTCATAATTAGACTTAGTAGTCTGCTTATACAAGTCATTCAATCTTATTTTTTCAGTGCTTTGGCCTCCTGGGAGTTAATGGTGCTGGAAAGTCATCAACATTCAAGATGTTAACGGGAGATACCACTGTTACCAGAGGGGATGCTTTCCTTAACAAAAACAGGTGAGAAAAAAGTGGCCTATATTTGCAGTTAGGACTTTTTCTCTCTTTTTTTAGATTAAAGAAACGTTATTTTTTTCTGACTATAACAAGTACTGTTGAGAGTTCACAAAAGTGTTTAAATATAGTGAAATGTAAAGAACCTAAAAATCATCTGTAATTTTACTACCTAGAGATAACTACTATTTATATTATCTTTCAGTCTCACTCTACTCTTTTTAACAGCTTTTATTCAGGTGCAAATCCCATACATATAATTTACTTGTTTTAAGAGAACAATTCAATGATTTTTAGTTAAGTCACAGAATTGTGCAGTCATCATCTCAATCCTGTTATAGACCTTTCCCATACCCCCAAATCTCTTTCTACACATAACTATGTCATAAAATTGAGATCATACTATATAGAGATTTTAAAGTGGTTTTTGTTTTGTTTTGTTTTGTTTTGCTTGTTTGTTTGTTTTGCAGCATTGGAGGTTGAACCCAGTCCCTCATGCATACTTTGCAAGTGCTCTACCACCAAACTGCACACTAGCCCATTTTTTTCTTTTTTCTTTATTTTGAGACAAGGTCTCACTAAGTTATGCAATCTGCTTCTGGCCTCAAACCTGCAATCCTCCTGCCTCTACCTTCTGGGTCTTTGGGATCACAGCCATGCACCATTGTGCTCAGCTAGTTTTATTGTTAATGGGTATATTATACATTCTAAGATGTAGAAGCTGACCACTTTTCACTATGTAAATGTGTCCTAATTATTTCCTTAGGGAAAGCTCCTACAAGGTGAAACGGTATATATTTGTCAAATTGCCTAAGAATGTACCAATTGGTGAAACCTCCATTAGGCCATTTCCTGAGACTGTACAGGTCTCTAAGCAGTCTGGTCTGTAGGGGTATAGCTACATACTAGAGACTTGTTAGGCAACGTTACCCTTGAGTACTCTGAATACGTGGTACTCCTCTAGGCTTTGTATATGGATAAATGGTATAGAGTGTGACTTTCAAACTTTTCTGACCATGACCCATGTAGGAAACAGATTTTACATTTCAATGCAGTACATCTACACTGACACATAAATACACATATAACTTAAGGAAGTTTCCTAAAATGATACATACTGTTGTTACTACTTATAGTGCACTCTGATAGTTTTTGTTGTACCCTATACCATGCTGTTTAAAAAGTGCTGATTGTGACCTACTGGATTTATTTCACAAGCCACTAATGGTAGATGACTTGCAATTTGAAAACACTGGATAGTATTGAAGATCAAAGGTCTTAATGTGCTCATTGATCTCCTCCCCTGCCTCTTAGCAGTTTTTCTTCAGTAGCAATGTAAAGGAGCCTTAAGAGAACAGGAATGCTGCCAGTAGCGCTGCATCCCAAGGCTTGTTCCTAGTACCAAGCTCCTGGGACATAATAGCAGTGGCTGCAATAACTGGCTCAAACTAAGGTTTATCATGGTGACTGGTTATAAGGACTGACTTGGGCAGTGTAGCTGTGAGAGCCAGGCACAGTGTCCCTAGATACCTCAGTCCTAAGTCTGACCCTGAGAGTACTAAATAGATATCCAGAGAGGAACAATTACTGCTTCAGATTCATAGCTAGCTGGAGATAGCTGAAGTGTAGCCATCAGTTTGGATGGCTGAAATTTTTACACATGAAGGATTCTTAACCTGATTAGCTTCATAAAAGCTGAGAATTGTCCCCTTAAGTATACGTAAAATTGTCTATAGTTATATTTTTTGTTTTACCAGATTGTCAGAGGGTCTCTGTTCAAAAAAGTCTGAATAGCTAAGAGGGAGTCTGGGCTGAGTATTCACTGGGACCAGGAGGTCTGGAACAGATGCTATTGCTTGTCAATGGATGGGCAACAGAAGGCAGAGGAGGGGGTCACACTCAGGATTTCTGGGCCCTCTCTGGGTCTAAATGGTCATGAAGGTGACTTTGAAGCAAGGCACTTGGTACATGACTGGGTCACATGGTCAAGTCTGGGATGGAGACTTAGTGTTAAAGTTCTTGTGTAGTGTTACTGCAGTTGTTGGTAAAGACTATGCTGCAGTTGGCATGCACCTAGGAATTTTGAAATAGGACTAAGCCTATAGGCTGAAGTGTTGGGAGACCCAACAAGGCCCAAAAAGGGTTGAGGCAGGACCCTTAACTTTGAGAAAGACCTGGCATCCTAGGGGCATAACACCATTCCTTCAAGCAGCAGTAGGTATATGGGTCTCTTTGGTATTCACAAGCACACCTTATAGGAACACTAGGCCAGACTGGCTGATCAGAGTATCTCTAAGTGCTGAAAACCTGACTGGTTTTGTTTTCTTTTGCAGCATCTTATCAAATATCCATGAAGTACATCAGAACATGGGCTATTGCCCTCAGTTTGATGCTATCACGGAGCTGCTGACGGGGAGAGAGCATGTGGAGTTCTTTGCCCTCTTGAGAGGAGTCCCAGAGAAAGAAGTTGGCAAGGTACTATGAGTACCAGAAAGCCAGCCTGCCTTCTTTTGGCCTCTTGCTGCTGTCTCTGATAGCTTCCACACACGTGACAATGACATCAGGCTGATCTTCCTCATGCATGCTGCAATGCAAAATGCTAGCTCTTTGCACCTGCTCTCAGGGTGGGAATCTGTAGTGGCGTTGGGGCATGGGTGGGCATACAGAGGCTGAGGGACAGAGAGGGACTGCTGCTCCCACTACATGAATCCCTTCTTCCCGCTTCTAGCTCCTCAGCAGTTACCAAGTCACAGTCATAGAATCTAGTCCAACTCAGTGAAAGAACTTTCATACATAAGTGTAAGAAAGCATGATAAAATTACGGAGCTAGACAAAAGTCGAGGTGCTTGTTATCCCTCTAGGTTGGTGAATGGGCAATTCGGAAACTGGGCCTCATGAAGTATGGAGAAAAATATGCTGGTAACTACAGTGGAGGCAACAAACGCAAGCTTTCAACAGCCATGGCTTTGATCGGCGGGCCTCCTGTGGTGTTTCTGGTGAGTGTGCCAGTGGATATAAATGGCTATTCTGGCCTGAATGGGAAAACACTTTTCAAAAGCCCCCTATGTCTGGGGCTAGCGGCTGGGATTTAGCTCAGTGGGTAGAGCACTGCGCTGTAGTCTCTGAGGTCCCGAGTTCAATTCCCAGCACCGCAAAAATGGGAGAAGGGCCTGGCAATCCACTCCCAATGCAATCCTGAAAACAGTCAGCCATTGAAAACCCTATGAGGGTCGCTATGAGTCGGATGCTGACTCAACGGCACCTAACAACAACAACAATGGCATTCTGGCATAGCAATGGCATGTTGCCTCCCGAGAATGGCAGAAATGCCTTGCAAATGCAGAGGGAATCTTCTCTGTCAGCACACAGCAGGGTGGCTCTGCCATTACCTTCACGTGCTCCCAAATCGAGATACTCCAGGATCCTTGTTTCTGTGGCTTGGAAAATCCCTACACATGTCTGAGCTGAATGTTTGATTTGATCTTTCTTGGGAACATTCTTTTGGGATCGCCTATATGTTCATCCCCTAAAGATGGAGAGGGAAGACACAGCCTCAAGATCCCTGTAGTAATAACTGGGTCATAATTCCTTACACACAGATACATGAAAAACAGACTAGACTGGGTAGGGGCTCTTGACCATTTTTAATTCTGTAGAATAGAAGGGCACTGAAGATATTATAAAAAGCCTTGGGTTGAGGCTTTCATATTATCCAGACCATATAGATCTAGAATTTCTCTATGTAAGTGCAGTATAACAGGTCAGGCTGGAATGAGCTAGAATTTAAAAAAATGAAGGGAATTTTACCTAAACCTTATCTTGACTTCAATCAAGGCTTCAGACAAAAAAAAAAAAAACATTTTGAATATATACTTCTCAGTCATGAAAAGATGGTTGTAACTAATGGCTTTTTCCCTTCCCTATTTGAAGAAATTTAATTTTATAAAAAAAATTACTCAGAATATTTGAGTTTCTTGCCTCAGTGAGACATTTATAAAAGTGATCTTGTTATACACAAGTTTGAAATTTCTGGATTTTCCTTCAGTCCTTCAAGAAGTAACTGGAATAGATGGCACCATGGTGCATGCCTATAATCCAAGCAACTTAGGAGGCTGAGTCAGGAGTATTATGAATTCAAGGCCAGAGGCATCTTGCACAATTTAGTGAGACCCTGTCTCAAAAGATAAAAAAATAAAAAGGGAGTGTGGGTATGGCTAAGTGGTGGAGCACTTGCCCATTATGAGTGAGGCTCTGGGTTCTGCCTATTTTAAGAATGTTTCAGTATTTAAAAACAAATCTATCTTTGATGTCTTTTTTCTTTCTCCCCAGAAAATAATATAATTGTTTTATTCTAATGACAGGATGAACCAACCACAGGCATGGATCCCAAAGCCCGGAGATTCTTGTGGAATTGTGCTTTAAGCATTGTCAAGGAGGGGAGATCAGTCGTGCTTACATCTCATAGGTGTGTAATCAAGTCTTGGTTTAGCTTCTACACTCTGTGATTTTTAAATTTGCCAAATAGTATATATGATCATTTTGTAAAAATTAGGAAGTACAGAAAGGTAAAGATTAAAATAATTATCACTTGAAATTGTACCACTTGGAGACAACTAATATTACCATTGCTCTATATATGTAGGCAGAGTTTTCCTATGCAAATCTATATATATTTGTGTGTTTTTATAAATAAAAATGCAAGCATAGTATATATACTGCTCTTTTTCACCTAATGATATATTGTGAACATGAATATTTCAAGTCAGAAAATTTGGGTGTATCATCATTTCTTACAGCTGGATAGTATTTCACTAGGATATACCCTAATTTACTTAATTCTTCCTCTTTGTGTAGACATTTGGATTTTCAGCTTGGTCACAATTGTAAACAGCATTGCAGAGAAGAGCATTCTTCCTATGTCTTCACAATCACAATGGGATACAATCGTGTCCTAGGAAGTTGGGGACCTGTTTCTTTCCCAGGTGTTGTGGTGATGTTCTGATGGCTATGGAGCATCTCTCTAAACTAACACCTTGTTCTGTTTCCCCACAGTATGGAAGAATGTGAAGCTCTGTGTACTAGGATGGCAATTATGGTCAACGGGAGGTTCAGATGTCTTGGCAGTGTCCAACATCTGAAAAATAGGTAACAAAGATAATTTTTTTGTGATAGCATCTCGTGAGAAAGCTTGATACTTACTCTTTTGTGAGTATATAAATGGTGGCTTAAAATAAAGGGGAATTAAGCTGAGAAAAAGGACTTTAAGGTCAAACTGAGCTGCATTCAAATTCTGTCTTCACCATATACTGGTTATATGACTTGCAGGCAAGTTTGAGAGTCAGTTTCCTAGGAATAGTACTTCAAATCTTTATTATAGAAATTAAATTTTAAAATTCACATGTGGCAATATGACTAAGAGCACAAGCTTTAGAGTCAGCACAAATGGGCTTGTGTCCTAGACCTAGCATTTATGAACATGGGCAAGTGACTAACGCCTTGGGCTTCAGGTCCTCTGTAGTAACGTCAGTGAGCCTCCATGGGTTCAGGTAAGGATGAAATCATGTATTCAAGGTACTGAGCATGGCACGACACATAGAGTTGGTATTTGGTTAATGACAAGTGGTTCCTTCTCTCAGCAACTATTTTTGGGTCTGTCAGGGATCTCCTTCTTAATGACATGAATTGCATTCTCAGTGTTAAGAATTCTTTTGAGAACTTGCGTAGGGATATTCCATTTGGATGTTTTCTTCCTGCCTACAGGTTTGGAGATGGTTATACGATAGTTGTACGAATAGCAGGGTCCAACCCTGACCTGAAGCCTGTCCAGGAGTTCTTTGGACTTGCTTTTCCAGGAAGCGTCCTAAAAGAAAAGCACCGAAACATGCTACAATACCAGCTTCCGTCTTCATTATCTTCTCTGGCCAGGATATTCAGCATCCTCTCCCAGAGCAAAAAGAGACTCCACATAGAAGACTATTCTGTTTCTCAGACAACACTTGACCAAGTAAGCTCTGAGTGTCAAAAATAGATTTACTTCTCAGGATGAGGGTCCCTGCGCACTCACCCCACATCAAGAACCTAAGAGCATTCAGACACTGTGACTGAATTCCTCATCTATTATTACTGGCTGTTTTCTACTGAACTATGAATACAAACAGATGATGCTTTCTACTTTATAGGATTTTTGTGAGAATCTGTTGTCTTAATGATCAAAGTAACTATGATTTATTGAGTACCAGCCATGGGCCAGACATTTTCCAGATGGCTTATCTCATTTAGACAACAAAGAGTACTAAGATCTTGGCATTGAATAAGTATTTTTGTGTGTGTGTGTATGTATGTATGGTACGTGGAGGTTGAACCTGTACTTTTCAAGTGCTCTACCACTGGGCAGCATCCCCAGCCCATTTTTTTATTTTGAGCCAGAGTCTCCCTAAATTAATCCAAGCTGTCTCTGGCCTCTCACTCATGATCCTTCTTGCTCCACCACCTGAGTTGCTGGGATTACAGGCATGTGCCACCATGCCAGGAAATTCAGTAAATGTTTTCTTCTCTCTTCCCTTTAATCAAGCCTATGTATACTAAAGGAAAGAGATGATTGAGCAGTTGGTGATGTGGGGAGTCATACAGAAGATCAATTTTAAGATTATTGGTGTTTTTCAAGTTCTCTTCCATCCCTCACACAGTTTTTAGTTAACCTATTTATTCAATACTGTATTCTCCTACCTGACCTAATTTCAACATAGAGGAAAGGGCAATTAGAGTAAAAATTCAACTAGAATAAAGAAAGAGCAAATCAAGAGGTATATTCATAAAGGTCTATCTTTGTTTTGACAGGTATTTGTGAACTTTGCCAAGGACCAAAGTGATGATGACCACTTAAAGGACCTGTCATTACACAAAAACCAGACAGTGGTGGATGTGGCAGTTCTTACATCTTTTCTGCAGGATGAGAAAGTAAAAGAAAGTTATGTGTGAATAATCCTGTTCACATAGGGTGGCTGAAAGTAAGGAGGAACCAGATCTTCCTTTGCACCATGTCAGGTGTTCAGAGGAAAAAGCCAGAAGTTTTTGTGGGAAGAAATAAACTGGATACTGTACTGATGCTATTCAATGCAATGCAATTCAATGCAATGAAAACAAAATTCCATTACAGGGGCAGTGCCTTTGTAGCCTATGTCTTATATGGCTCTCTAGTGAAAAAGACTTGAATTTAGTTTATTACCTTATCCCTATGTGAAACTCTAGTATGAAACCCAGTGGACATATGGGTTTGAAGTCATACTTTTTTGTTCTTGTATATTCTCACTGCAATTACAGCAAAAATACATCAGATAGTCATGGCCAGTGATTATCAAAGTCAAAGGCATACACATCCTCATCCTCTAAGCCACGCCATGCCAGGAGGCTGGTTTCCTGGTGACACATCCATTGCTGGCAATGAGTGTGCCAGAATTACTAGTGCCAAGTTGCTCAGAAAGTCTGAAGCACCATGGTGTGTCACACACACTTTTGTGAAAGCTGCCCTGCTCAGAGTCTATCAACATCGTTAAATATCAGGTGACAAAATGATGCCATGGATGACTAAATTTCTGCTTTGTTTCCCTCTTTGATGGCTGCTGTTGTGGTTATAACACGCAAAATATGGATATCTCTAAACACAGGAAACTTGATTCTGTTGTTCCACTGGCCCATGCTTGGAGTCATGGGTCTCCAGGGTCATCTTTCTGGGACTGTTTAAATACATTTAGATCCTGGTAACAAAGAAAGGATCAGCAGCCAGACTGCTGGGGCTGCAAGCTGCTGAGTTCAGGGCATGGGATGAATGAGATGGTGCATTCAAATATTGCAAGTCCCATGCCCATTTGTCCTGATTGTCTGCTAACATGGTACACTGCATCTCAAGATCTTCTGTTATTTGACACAAGTGTAGTATCCTTTCTGGCATTTTGAATTAATCTAGAATTTGAAAAGATAGCATTGTATTTTGGCAAAAATCTTTGTACTGTTAATGTCACTTGGCCTCTTTGTAGAACCCTGTGATGTAGAGAAATATGGCCATACTCCCTCTAGCTTTATTTTCCTACATAAGTTTGTAGATGGAATGTCTGACTAGTGCCTAGTGACTAGAAAAATAATCTGGTGGTTAAGATCTCATGCTATTATGTTTGAATTTCCTTAAGATCACATAGAATATTCTTAATTTCGGTTCATCAATTTTTTTGAGTGTATGTTATCATGGAATGAGTATGTATGGATGGGTAGGGATAAAGAGAAATTAAGTGTCAGTAGATTTCTATGTCATGCTATTTAGTTAACTGGTTTACAAATATAGGTTGTTTTGTTGTGTTTGGGGAAGCCCACTGAAAGAATACTGGACAGCCTCTCTCTCTCTCTCTCTCTCTCTCTCTCTCTCTCTCTATATATATATATATATATATATATATATGCTATACATATATATATATATATATATATATATGTATAGCAACAATGCAAAAGCCAAGCAAGGATCACATGGCTAAATAATGAACTCTTTCAAGGAGAAAACATCTATCTTGGAAACCTGTTGAACACAACTTGTGCTTATGACATTTAGTACTTTCAAATAATTGGCTCTGCAGAGATGTGAGACACCCCATTAAGTCTCTGATAATCTCAAATTTTTCATCTCTTCAATCATTAACCTATCATAAAAAAAATCAAATGCTTCTAGATGGAATATTTTTCAGACTTTTATAACCCAGTTTTATTTTTTTCACTAGCAAACAGTTCTAAAAATATTATATCACTAATGTTTAATGTCTTCTGTCTTGAGATAAAAATATGAGAAAACTATGGTTTGCAAAGTTCAACTAATCTTTCAATATCATTAATTCCTTCATTTTTTTCTAAAATTTAAACATTAACTCTAAAGGGATAAGATTCAAGATTTGTTTCATATTCATCTATATATATATATATTTAAATTTACAGAATACTGTTATGTAACTCATTACTTGAAAAGAAAAGTGACTTTTAGAAATTAATGTCAGTCTTTCTAAAATGATAATAAAACATATTTCCAATAACTATTGGCATGAGATCAGGATATTTTATGCCACCTTCAAAGATAAAATTCAAAGAATAATTGCTTCTTATTACCTTTCAAAATCAATCTTCTGTTGAATTTCTTTTTCCATCAGAGTCATGTTCTAATTCTTCATTATATTAAATCCCTAAGCAACTTCTTACTTTAATTACTCTGACTTCAAGGCCATATTTTAAAAAATCAAAAGGTGTTGTGATTTATTTTGAAAAAAACATTTCAATATAGATTTAAAATGATCTTTTCAGAAGCTGGAAACAATCCACAGTTATACATTAATTTCATTAGTATTGTGCTACTTTTTAAGACTATCCGAATAGTAATCTTTTAAAATTTCCTGTGTAAACCTAACTATGGTAGAAATGTTTACCAATTCTATCCTCAAATAAAATTTCTGTATTTTCCCTGTGGAAATGTAACTGTGAGTTTCAGAAATTCTCAAGTGTTCAAAGATTTCTGCTTTCATTTCTTTTGGAAACCTTGGAAAACTTATTAACTGTGAATATGAAAATGCAAGCAAAAAGAATCCTCTTTATATAAATACCCAGCACAAATTGTTACTAAAAACCAAACAAACAAACCTCAAACTACTGTATTGCGGTATCTGTACTGAAAGCATATGCTTTGTGACTATAAGTATTGCACATCATTCACTCACTGTATAATAATCATTGACTCAAAGGGATTTGTCTGTATTTTCTTTTCATGGTTGTATATATTGGGTAAAAATTTTTCCAAAGAGCCATGTGTCATGTAATAATGAACTTTGATACTGAGATATTAATTTGTACTCTTGTTATTATTTACTAGTAATAATACTGTAGTAATACTGTTCTAATTCCTTTCAAAATTGTTGCATCTCTTTTTATATAATGTTTATATTTCTATAAGGATTAGGTATGCTATTATCCCTTCTTATGCCCTCGGATGAAGCTGTTTGTGCTTTTTATCATTGGCCCTTCATTCCAAGCACTTTATGCTGTCTGTAATGGATCTATTTTTGCACTGGAATATCTGAGAACTGCAAAACTAGACAAAAGTTTCACAATAGATTTTTAAGTTAAATAATTTTCATTAAAAGGAAAAAACAAAAAAAAATTTGTATTGTCAATAACTTTATATGACGTATTAAAAGGCATATTTCTATGTTGTAATGAGTCACAAAATAAAGCTGTGACAGTTTTGTTGGTCTACATAGATTTACTTTTGTGCATACATAGCACCACCTACTGTTAAAGTGTTATAAAACCATTACAAATGTAAGAAAGCTCTTTCCTAGAAGGGAAGCTCTTTCAATCAAAAGGAAAGCTTTTAACAAAGGTTCAACATTCTGTTAACTGAAAGAGAATACAGGAGACTACCTGAAAATAAAAGGGTATATGACACACCTGTAATCCCAGGGACTCAGGAGGTTGAGGCAGGAAGATCTCAAGTTCAAGACCAGAATTAGTGAGACCCTGTCTCAAATTAAAAAAAAAAAAAAAGAGCTGTGTATCAGTGGTAAGAGCTTGCCTAGCATGTGCAAGGCCCTGGGTTGAAACCCCGGTACTACCTAAAATAAAGGAGGGAGTAGGGGTTGTGCACTTTCATGATTCACTTGAGATACTGAATAACTGGTATTAAGGAACTTTAAGAGGTTTTCAGATGAACTTATTCAGCTTAATATTACGCTACAGAAATCTCTAAAAATGCTCAAGTTAAACTTATTTAATAAAATACATCACTGGTTTTGAGGAGGCTAAAACAGCAGTCTACAGTGTTTTTTAGTTTATTCAACCAAAAATGCAAGGACAGTGTGGCAGATATATATGTAAGGTGTTGGGGATGCTAGCAAGGGTGAGCATGTACAAGAGTAGAAAACATGGGAAGAGAAATAACAGACTGTATTAGAGATGCCTTCCTGACCTATAGTAAGTGCTATGCATTTTACACCCAAGTGGTGCTCTGATGAGAACATGGGACTGTACTTTTCATAGCTCATTGAGAATCCATCTCAGAAGATGTCTGCTAATCTTGGTACTTGAAGAACCCCTGTCTTTTTTTGGCCTTTTTTTTTTTTTTTTTTTGGTTCTACTGTGACTTCTTGAGAATGGCTATGATGACACGTTGTAAGCAATCTTTCTCAGGTCTAAACTTTGTGTGCAGAAGGTTCTTGACTTTGGAATGGGCCTAGATGCATGTGCATTATCAGCATCACAACTGCTTCTGTCTTGAAGCACCCATTAATAAACAGTCCCTGACATTTTTGACAGGAGGGGCCAGTTTTGGTACCACAGACTGGGGATAGGGGAGTGGGGAAAAGGTTTCAGAATGATTCAAGAGATGAGGAGTAGCTGTAAATACAGATGAAGCCTCCCTTGCTTGCTTGCTTCCTTGCCCACCACTCACCTCCTGCTGTGTAGCCCAGTTCCTAACAGGCCATGGACCTGTTAGGCTGAGGGAGTGGAGACCCCTGCATTAAGTGACTTTGATGAAATGATAGAAAACTGTGTTTGTATATGAGAAATTATAGTTAAGGGAGAGGGGGATAATTTTATTGAAAAGTGAAGACAGTTACTTTAGGTGAAAATGTTACCCATGAGTCTTTACCAAAACACTCTTCTATCAGAGAAAAGTCTATATAAATTTTTCTAGATTATGGGAAAAAAAAAACACTCAAGACCTTTTTGATAATGCATATATTAAGTATGATAAAGTATAGGAGAAAATTAGTAGCTGCTTTCAAGTTTTTATTGTCTTATCAGACAGCTCATTTAATCCTCAATTTATACTTGCCCTACAAGGTAAGTAGTGCCATTGTACATAGGAATAAATGGTAGCTCAGAGCATAAGGAACTTGTCTCAAGTTAGGGGGCTAGTTAAATGACAAAGGTTCTTTTTGTTGACTTTAGATATCAGTTAAAAGTGTCTTTATAAAATCTGCTTAGTACCATTATTCATTAATTTAACAAATACTGAACTTTGTATGTCAGACTTCTTCTAGATTCTGGAGACACAATGTTAAAGAAAATAGAATTCTTGCTCTAAGGAATTATATTTCACTGGAGAGAGGCAATGGATACATGGACAAACGAAATGATATATTTAGACAGCAGTTAAGTATCTAAGAGGATACAGACTTAACTGGGATGTGTTCAGGGAAGAATGAAAAGTAAGGAGTGGGAAAGAGTGAATATACACACAAATCTACAGGTGCATTTTGCTTTGGAGGGAAGCAGAAAAACAGGACAATACCTAGCTTACAAAACTTATATTTTCTTGTCTGTTAATAGTATAGGCTGCAGGTATCATCTCTCCTTTCCTTTCTGGTTTTTCTGTCTTGTTTTTAATCTTTTAGGTATTTATACTTTCAGGAGCTTTACACATACTACGCCTCCCTTTACTTCAGAGTCTTGGGCCAAGTAGGGGAAACTGAAGGAACCAAACCATGTTGTCCTTCTGGAGGAGTATGCTTTTTCTAGGTGATGACTGGAGAGAGGGCATTCCAGGTGACAGAAGTTATTAAAGAGGTTGTTTTTAGTGAGCCTCACATTTCTTCCAACTTACTGCTGGTTCACACTATTTTGATGGTTGAAATTACCACAAGTTCAGTTGCCACAACAGGTGCCAACTGAGTGTTTGCTCAGTAGATTAAGAGCTGGTACTGAAAATGAAGTCCAGAATGTAAGTCTACAAGCAGCATTTGCTTATCCTTTGGGAGTTACGTGGCTGGAGGGTGGAACCAAACCAGACTGATCACATATCTGTTTCTCTGTCTGGAAATATAACTGCATTACCTTCAGTCTAGGAAGGCAACTTATGACCAAGAGGCAATAGTATCCTTTTTATTTATTTATGGCATCCACTGTGAGAACTTCCACTGAATCATTCACTGTATCTTCCATGGATACACTCCAAACAGGGTGGTGAGGAATCTCTGATAATAGTTATGGAATCCACTGTTAATAATGGACATTATGAGGTGTGGAGGAATGATGAACTATTTTTTTTCTTTTAAACTCAAACATCTTGTATTAGTCTGTTTTCTGTTACTATAATAAAATACCTGAGGTTGGGTATATATATGAAAAGAGTTATATTTAGCTTACAGTTTTGGAGACTGAAAGTCCAAGATCAGGTTGCTCCACTGGTTCAGCCTCTGGACACAGCTGCATGGCAGATGGCATTATAGTGGGAGGATGTGCAAGAGGGAACACTGGAAGATCCAGGAGCCAGGCTTGCTCTTTTTATAATAACTCATTTTCAAGAGTACAGGGGCCCCAAGAAAGTTACATTAATCTTTCCAAGAGTGATGCCCCCATGATCTGGCCACCTTTCATTAGGCCCCAAATCTTAGAGGTTCCAACACCACCATAGGGACCAAGATCCTAGGACATGAATCTTTGTGATACACTATATCTAAATCACAGCACATCTCATGTTAATTCAATCTACAAAGACTTCCTGAGGACCTACCTTGTCCCAGACACTGGTAATACTACAATGATTAAAACAAAAAACCCATGATGCCATGGAATTTAGTTTCTAGTGGGAGAAGACATACAACAACAACAAAAATCATATGTTAAGTACAGTATTAATTATGATAAGTGACAGAAAAACAAGGCAAAAGAATAGTATCTTAGTTTAGGCTTTTATAACAAGAATGTCATTAACCAAGTGGCTTAAACAAATACTTATTTCTCACAGTTCCAAAGACTGGGAAGTCTCAGATTAGGGTGCCAGGATGGCTGGGTTCTGATGAGGGCTCTCTTTCTGGTTTCTTCACATTATGCAGAGAAAAAGAGAGACAGCTCAGGACCATTTATCTTCTTATAAGGGCACCAATTCTATCACAGGACTCCACCTCCTCACCTAAACATATTTAACACCCCAAAGGTTCTCTACCTCCCTCTAAATACCATCAAGTTGGGGAATATGGTTTCAACATATGAATGGGGGGAGGGACAGGGAACAAAACCATTCAGCACATACCATATAGGGCCTGCTGTGGGAGAAGACAGCAATTTTAAATAGAGTTGTCAGGGAAGACTTCATGGAGATTTTGGGCAAAGAGCTCAAAGAGGTGTGGAAATGTGGCATGTAGATTCATGTCTAGGGAACAGCATTCCAGGAAGAAGGAATGGACTCTGAGGCAAGATAACGTTTAGTAGTTAAAAGATAAACTCTTAGGCCAGGCGTATGGCCCAGGAAGATGAATGATATAGGGAAAGACAGCAGGAGAAAAGATCATGCAAGGATGTGCAGGTCACAGTGAAGGGCTTCTATATTTACTCTGAATGAGCCAGGAAGGTATTGAGGGGGAGAAGGGAGCAGGAGAATGACACGATCTGGCTTATGTTTTATATCAGCTAACAGCTGATATAAAACCTAAAAAATCTGAGTTTTCCTAAAAACTCAGATGATGATTGACTTGAATCAGGATGATGGCTGTATGCATGTGAAGGAATCAAATATTGGATATTTGGGATTTCCTGGGAGATATAGAACAGGGTATAAGAGAAAAGAAAGTATTAATAATGACTGCAGTTTTTGACCTGAGTGAATGGATAGATGGAGTTGCCATTCACTGAGATAGGGTTTCTGGGTAAAGATCAGGAGCTCAGTTTTAGACACATGAGGTGTGAGCTTTCTAGCAGATATTCCTGTGGAGGTGCTCAGACCAACACTTGAATAGGATAAGGCTGGCTGTCAGAAAGAGTATAAATAGAACAGAATAACAGTATAAATAGAACAGGGAATGAGTATAAATAGAACAGAAAAGATAGTCCAAGGAATCAGCCCTGGGACCCTAAATCATCAGAAGTCAAGGAGATGAGGTGGAGACTTGATGACATTAATGGGGAAAGAAAGCTTATGTAGTTAGTTCTTAGAGAAAAGAAAGTATTTCCAGAACAAAGGAGAGGTCAATGCCTAGAAGATTCAGTAAAACGAGAACTGGGGAATGAGTTAGACAAGAATAATCTGTCTACTGCAGTGATAAGAGGATTTGAAGAGGAAATACGTGGGGAGTAAATAGAGGCAGGAAGTATGGACACCTCTTGAGTCATATGAGAAAGGGAAAAAATGAGGCAGGAAGTTTTTATTTTATAAAAGATGGGAAAAGTAGTAGCATATTTGTATTCTGATGAGAAGGATCAAGATGAACCGAAAACTGTAGGTTCAAGAGACAGAATTGCCACAGCCACTTACTTTAGTAACTGAGTATGCAAGTGGAGGAGTCTGCCTTTGCTTGGACCATGGACTTATCCAGAGTAGGAGAGAAGTAGGAGTGAACTTTGCTGCAGAAAATGATGTAGAGATGGGAACTTGTAAAGTCTCTTCTTACTGGTTTTTTTTTTTTTCAACAAAGAGGAAAGTTCATCAGCAGAAAATGAAGAGGTAGAAATTTTACTGGGTATTGGGAATCATCTAACAGAATGGAAGAATAAATGAACTACAGGAAAATAGAATGCTATGATATAAATCTGTATACAAAAATTACTTTCATCTTCAAATTAGACCTCTAGAAGGCAAGTCTGTCACTTTACATCTTTGAGAAAGTCAAAAGCGAGTTGAAGTTAAATACCAAGAATAAGATATATGATTTAAATCAAGTGATCCTATTTTGGCTCAAACCAGGGAAGGCCAAAGATCAAAATGCTAGCCTCTCTCTTACCTCTTGCTTTATCATAGTATGGATCAAAGATAACCAATCAAAGCCCTAAAATCCTATATTTTGAAAGAAATTGTTCAACTATAGTAGTTTAGAGTTAACTTCAAAATTTTAATTTAATTCAATTTTAATTTTTTAATTGATAATTTATGTGTATGTTAAGCACCTAAAACATCTCCCAACTATTTCACACAAATGTGAGATGTGGGATTATTTGAACTCTGCATAGAGGAAGAATAAAGAGGCATATGTCTGTCTAAGCTGCCACCTGTCTGCTTTTGCTGAATAATATTTCACATTGCATAAAAATACAGTTATACTACAGAGCACATGGAGCTTGAAAAATGAGAGAAAACTTTACTTCCCATTTTCCAAATTTCTCTTGTAAAGCTACTTAATAATCTAAGTTTTTACAGTTACAGTTAAGTTTTAGCAATGTAAAATAACATAGCTTAAGTGTAGATGATCAAGAGAGCTCAGTTTTAGAAGATAGAGGCACCAGGTAACATGGAAATTAAAGATGTTTCAAGGAAAACCTCTGAATGTCTATGGCAGTACTAAAGAAACTCTTCTGGGGTTACCAGTATACTATTTTCACAATGTAACTTAACATTTACTATACAGTTGGCAAATTATTACTGTATTACTACCTGATGGCAATATAGTAAAAGCTCCAGAGAAGAGGCTATAAATAAATAATACACACCTAAAAAATCAGAGCCTGCAGCCATAGCCCCGTGGCGTCCGATCCCGTCAGATCTCGGAAGCTAAGCAGGGTCGGGCCTGGTTAGTACCTGGATGGGAGACCGCCTGGGAACACCAGAAGCTTGTAGGCTTGGGAGAAGGACCTGGCAACCCCCTCCCAAAAATCAATCTGCCATTGAAAACCCTATGAACAGCACAGAAGCACTGACAATAGTGTTTCCCCTGTTGTACAGAGGGTCGCTATGAGTTGGATACCGACTCGACGGCACCTAACAACAACAACAACAACAACAAATCAGAATGGACATGTAGGCTTTTATTAGGACAAGCATTTCCATAATCACAAAGATCTCTTTAAAACAAATGTCTCAAGATATTTGTGAGTAACTCAATGTGCAATCAAAATTAGCATAATTAATCATAAATGAACATATTTTGGCATAAATTAAGAAGTTTTCTCCAGATTCTTAATGCCATGACTTAAGAACATTATTTTCCAAGTTAGATTGACCTAATTATTAATGTGAAAACCATAATTAATACAGATGACACATGGTACTATATTTTTCCCAAGCAAATAAATATACTTGATCAAATATTTTTATCAATTCCATTTGATACCACAAAGTAAATTTTACTGGGAAAAACATATTTTTAACTCTCAGAAAAAGCAAGCATGATGAAAAGATAGGTATTGTATGTAACTAATTTAAAAATGTTGTCAGGCAAGAAAATGTGAAATTATTTGATTATAAGAAAATGCCATAAAGCAAAGGGGTTGTCAAAATCCAGAAAAAATGATATTTTAAAACAAATGAAATATCAAGCTCATGAAGCAATAACAACTATTTCTAATGTATCATAGATACTGAAATGCTACAGGGGAAATGAATGGAACTACTTCCTGAAGTGGTAGGAACAAACAACAGAGGTTGCTTTAAAAAATGCAAGACATGCCAGGCACCATGGTCTGTATCAGTAATCCTAGAGACTCAGGAGGCGGAGGCAGGAGGATTGGGGGTTCGAAGCCAGAGGCAGCCTGCACAACTTAGCAAGATGCTGTCTCCTAATGAAAAAAAAAAAAAAAAAGGCTGGGTTGCACCTCAGTGGTGGAGCACTTGCCTGGCATGCTTGAAGTCCTAGATTCAACCCCCAGTACTACAAAAGGAAAAAAACGGAAGGGACACAGTGAATTAAC
Source organism: Pedetes capensis (assembly GCA_007922755.1). NCBI lineage: Eukaryota > Metazoa > Chordata > Mammalia > Rodentia > Pedetidae > Pedetes > Pedetes capensis. The sequence goes on from VMDO01002832.1 coordinate 146,945, forward strand.
TTACCACCTCCTTCAAATAAATGTAAAAACAATTCTCTTGAGAGTCTCTTAGGAGAATTTAAGCACCTTCAGCAGACACGTCTTTTACGCCAGTTAATGAAATGTTTGGTATTTCAGTAGAAAACTATTTCAATGGTGAAAATCATATAGGAATCAGAAGCACATTCTGCTGAGACTCTAGATAGTTGACACTTTCCCGAACTGGAAAAAATATTTCGTAAGAAGGCACATAAAGTTATTGGCTGAAACAAATTTGTCCTAAAGATTATCCATGCCCAGTGAAATAGCTTACCAGCTGCCACAACTCTGGGATCCTCATGAGACTGATGTCTCCCAGCAGCACGACTATCTGCACTTTCATTCCACCAAAGAACATGAACTGCAGAAATTAACCACGTTTTAAATCAAATTTTTATAAACTTTTTAGTGATAGTTTTTAAATATATACGATTTCAAAGAAGTCAGAGATATGAGAGAGAAATTTATACACTAATTAATCAAATTGGAAAAAGAAGGGTAAAGAAGTAAGCACAATAAAACAACTAAAAGCACAATTAAGAATAGATTCATGTTTCATGTCTTCCTATGACATTTTATTTCATTAAAAAATTATAAAAAACTGTGCTTAATGTAGAAAATTTGAATACAAAGAGAAACAAATTAGCACCATCTTAACTGCCTAGAGAAATCTGTCAATATATAGTGTATTTCCTTTTAAAAAAATGAGTAAGCCAAATTAGGGTCTTATATATATTATGCTTATTAATAGCTAAAAATGAACAGCATGATAATTTTCTATGTCAATGATATTAATTTGTAACAGATACATAAAAGAATAAACATTGTACATAATAACAGGGTACCGTTGAGTTGGGTCTGACTCATACGGACCCTATGCACAATTGAATGAAACACTCCCTGGCACTGTGCTATGCTTGATACTATGTTAGAACTTCTCTGCTATTTATGGGATTTTCAATTGCTAATTGTTTCAGGATTGTTTTTAGGAGTAGTCTGCCAAGTCCTTCTCCCATTTTTGTGGTGCTGGGGATCGAACCCAGGGCCTTGGAGAGTGCAGAGCAGCACTCTACCAACTGAGCTAAACCCCAGCCTCAATGATGTTAGTATTATTTTTAATGGTATATGAATTTCTCCTTTATCTGTACAACACTATTTTCCTCACCCCTTATTGTTTGTAATTTAAATTATTCCCAGTATTGCAGTATTCTACAAAATACTGAAATAATTGTTCTCATACATAATTATTTATAAACTTTTTATAATGAAAATTTACCTTATTAGCTATATAGGTTTTGGAAAATTCAAGGATGAGGTAAGAATTATTTCTAATCCTACTACCTTCAAATAAACACTTCTCTTTGTATATCATTTCAATACACACACTTTTTCTTTCTCTGTATGTATATGTATATATGTATGTATATATATATATGTACATATATTTTTAAAATTTATGTTTATCTATTCATGTCTACACAATAAATATAATAAGATACAGGATATATTTGATGTATATGAAGTATATGCATTTCTACTTGTACAAGTATTGGCATATTTATTACATAAATAGGGTCCTACTATATAGTTTCCAGTGTTTCCTTATTGTAAACAAAGCTGACATAAACTTCATTAGAACAGCACCTACATGTACGCTTATAATAACAATGTAAATAACAACTATTAACATTTATTATGTGGTTACTATGTAACAGAAATGGTTTTAACCATTCTTCATGCATTAATTCACTTGCATCTCTTAATAATCTATGTGGTAAGTTATTATTACCATAATTTTATGAGTAAGATTGCTAAAGCACAGTAAGTTACCCAAAGTCAAAAAGTTATTAAGGGATGGATCTGGGATTCAAATCCAGGCAACCTGGATGTGATTATTTCCTTAATATAAATTCCTAAAATTTAAACTCGAGAAATAGAGAGTACAGAAATTCTTACAGATAGACAGCATATGTGTTACACACTATCCTTCAGAAATGATGTACCAATTTATTTTCTGCATATTATTATTTTCCTACTATGCTGAAAATTTAATTTTAAAAAGCTTAGGCACACACATTTTCAGTATTTTTTCTTATAAAAGTTATACATGTCCAGTCTAAAAACTTAAGACAGAGACTTAAAAAATCTTCAATCTTATCATTCAAATGTGACTACTCTATATTTTGTATTATTTCAAAAATTTTCCCTTATAACTAAATCTGTATACATATATCCATGCGTATTTCCTAGAAGTACTATTTTACAAAGATAATAAAAATTATAGCTTTTTATTTATATTGCCAAGGTTTTGGAAGAAAAAAAATTATGCCACTATGAATCACACATAGAAAATGAGTACTGACCTACTAACCTAACAACAATTTACAAACTAACCTACACTACCACTATAACTATATAAGTATGTCTTTGCTAGGTGTTGTTTTAATCTACGCCATCTTTAAAATATATTTTATAATCATCTGTCCATCTACCTTTGCATAAGTTTTCATTTTTCTTTTTGGTTTTGAATTTCATTTATGATGACTTGGGGTATACAGGAAGTTGGAGCTTTATAAAATAAAAGCATCAAATTGATATTTTTCCCCCTTCATAGCTTCTTCATTTACTTTTTGGCTAGGGAATACTGTCACCAACTATGTTATTGTATAAATTCACTGGTATTTTTATTTTAATGATTCTATGATTTTATATTTTTACATTAAATCTATAATGCATTTTAATTGTATTTCAGTGTGAGATAGACATAATAATTTTTCCAATATTTCTCCTCTTCCAATATTTCTCAACTGGAAAATACATATTGTGTTGGACATTCTAATTATTTTCTTTGGATATATGACTAAAAGTTGAATTTTTAGTCAAAGATCAGGACCTTGACTTTGAATAGGTTGGGCTTGAGAACTCTACTGAACATTCAAGGAGGGAAGTTGAGGCAGCAACTGGATACAATGAATCTTTGAAATATTTTACTCGCTATTCTTAATCCTAGATAAACTTTACATGAATTTTTTAGAGTTTGCCATGGAAAAAATCTCTGAAAATCTTACCATAATTACTGTCAAATTTAAGAGTTAAGTGCCCCAAATATGTTTTATTAAAAAGTTAGTCTATTTATCTGTCTAGTGTACCTATCCGTACTAGATGTTATGAAGTTATTACCAATCATGCATGTTTCTAGCCTTTTTAGATATGTAATAACATTTGGTCTTCCTATTCCTATGTCTCCTGCAGCTGTACCACTGTGGTGTCTGATCCTGTCAGATCTTGGAAGCTAAGCAGGGTTGGGCCTGGTTAGTACTTGGATAGGAGACCATCTGGGAACACCAGGTGCTGTAGGCTTGGGAGAAAGACCGGGCAACCCACTCCCCTGCCCCTAAAAAAACAATCAGCTATTGAAAACCCTATGAATAGCACAGAAGCACTAATAGTGTTTTGTCTGTTGTATGCAGGGTCACTATGAGTTGGAGACTGACTGGACGGCACCTAACAACATTCCTATGTCATTTATGTATATACAACAATATTATCTTGCAGTAGTAAATGAGTAATTTGGGATGGGCTTGTCCATATTTTTGGCATTTGTAAAAATATAGATTACCTTCTCATTCAGAAACAATCTGTCTAATGCAAGTAATGTTTTTTCCAAAAAAAAAAGAAAAGAAAAGTGTATTTAGAAAAAAATGAAAATAATATTTTCTTAAGGATTCCTCTAGTTTCTAAATAGCAGTTCAACATTTGAAATAGGCTTCAGAAAGTATAACAGTTTATAAAATAGATATACACTAGTTTTTTCAACCTTTGAAATTACAGAAAAAAAAAATCTAAAAATATGGTAGTAAAAACTAAAAGATACCATAATGAAAAAATGGAGAAAATTGACCCAAGAAATGTAGGAGATCATCATCACACATTATGATTTCATACAAATGAATAACTGTACCTCTGTTAAGTGCTCCATATTCTGTGTGGAAAACACCAACTAGTTTACTGTAGCCTAGCTCAACATGGGCATTAATTGCCCTTTTAAATGAGTCACCCCACAGAGCTGGGCCACCGGGTTTCATCTGAAAAGTAACTAATTCATAGACTCCTGGAATAGAGAGAAAACTAATTATTTCACAGAAGACACTCAAGCAATCTTTTAGTTCAGTCCTGAGAGGCTGAATCTAGGGCCTGGTGTATGCTAGGGAAGTGCTCCACCTCTGAGCTGCACCCCCAGCCCCTTCTTTATTTTTCATTTTTGAGACAGGGTCTCATTAAGTTGCATAGGCTGCCAGAGCACCCAGCTAAGGTTCTTTCTTTTCTTATGGTGCTGGGGATCAAGAAGGGGCCTTGTGCATACTAGGCAAGTGCCCTACCACTAAGCTGTCTCTGGCCCTTTCAAGCAATTTTTAATGTGCTTTGTTTGACTCTGGAAGTAGAAGGCTAACCTATCTGGAGTGGAAGGATTATCCACATACACATATTCATGTAGTCATATTTATTAATTCTTTGCATTATTTTTCCTTGACTTTGGAAAGTCCTTGTTCATGTTTCAGTTTCACTTATTAATCTTAATAACAGAAGAAAAGGAAAAAGGACTAGAAGCTATATGTTATCATATGAAATATTTTTAATCTGAACTTTGTTGACGCAACAGATACTGAGAATTTATAATTAAATAGTATTTTTGAGCTTCTGAACTCTACTAGAAAAGAAATTAATAGAAGTATCTTCTGATCTCCTATATTTCCATCTTCTTTTCAATTTTGAGAAGAGAGATTTTGTTCATTGTATAATTTTCCCATATGGGATTGCATTTCTAACAGGAATAGCAAGTAAATAGTTGATTTGAAATTTTACCTGAGGTTTGTTTGGGGGAAACCTTGAAAAAAGAGATTTTCGTTCCTAAATATCCAAGTACCACTTAAAAGGCTTTCAACCAATACTCAGAAGTATGAGGTAGGTGGGGAGGAAGAAACTAGGACGTACGGAGATCACAGAAGAGAAACGAAAAACACAAAGTTATTAAAGAGTTATGAAAGATATGGAGAAAAAGAACCAAGATTTGACACTGTCAGAGAAGCCAACTATTTTTAGATAGTACTGAAAGCTGAGGGGAGATCTAAGTGGATAAAGACTCCAATAAGACTTTTCAAATTTCTTATAATCTAAAATACACTACAGAGTTGGAAATAATAGGGGAACTAAAATAAAATTTAAATACTGTATGCTTTTCTAACTTGACCTTTGTTTAAATCTAGATTGAAGTAATAGTTTCTTTACTCAGGAAGAAGTGAAATCAGCAAGAAATATCTTAATGAATTGTTTATCAATGGAAAAACAAAGAAGAAGACATAGAAGTTGTACTATAGCTTGGCAGTTTCAGTTAACTTATTCCCCCAGTCAATTTTATAAGTGAAGATATACTTAATGATTTAAAATTAGTTATAGTTTGTGAAAAATATTTTTATTTAAATGTTTATAATATCTTAATATTATAACAAGAACTTCACACACTATTCCTTACCTACCCACAAATAAAATATGCTTCTAAAGTTAAATCTCTCAAATTTTACTAGCCATGTAAACTTTTTCTATAAAATAGCTTAAGTTTTACCAATCTGTAAAATTTCAATTTGGAAAAATTCCTCATTAATTCTCATTTTTAAAGGATAAGCTAAGAACTTCAATTTAGTTCTACCTAAACGATCACACTATATTCTTATACAGAACCAAAGATTTATTTTTTATGTTTTCTAGTGGTACTCTGATTTATATTGGCTGGGATTTAGCTCAGTTGGTAGAGCGCCGCTCTGCAGTCTCTGAGGTCCAGAGTTCGATTCCCAGCACCGCAAACATGGGAGAAGGATGTGGCAACCTACTCCCAAGGCAATCCCGAAAACAATCTGCCACTGAAAACCCTATGAGGGTCGCTATGAGTCAGACACGACTCGATGGCACCTAACAACAACAGTGGTACTCTGATTTATATTGCTTAAAATGTCTAGATTTTATTTACCAACACTCAAAGAAGGAAGGCTTACCTTCTTTTGGAGGCTTTTCTATATTGCACCATGGTACCAGGTAGATAATCTCACTCTCTTGTTTATCAATGACAGCCAAAGATGGAAAAAGAAGTTTTTCTTGCCATTCTCTATCTTTGGATAAGGCTTTCCGAACTGCAGTTCGATGAGCAAAATTATCTATGGGAGAAAAGGATTAAGAAAAGTAAAAATTTTCAATTTAAAATCACCTGTCTCTGGATTTCACCTAAATCAGCAAACATTCATTCACACATACAGGAAACTGTGTTATGCCTTTGGAGATACCAATAGGAAGACGTGTGACATTTGGCTCAAGCTGCTCATGATCTCAAGGGGAAGAAAAATGCAAGCAACTATGGTAATGTCATAGAGTGGGCTTTATAGATAGATGTGTGAATGAAGTAAGTTACTCTATCTTTCTGTGCTCAGTTTCTTAGTACAGTGATGTGGAAATAATAATGTAACATTGACCTCCAGGATTTTGGTGAGGATTAAATGAATTAATGCATGCAAAGACCTTAGAACAGTGTTCTATACCTAGTTAGTACTTAATATATGTAGACGGCTCTTTTTATTCAATTGTGGAATTTAACTGACAATACCAGTGTAGAGAATGAATATTTTTCTTTGGTGGGATTTGATCCTGAGCACCACATAAAATGGGAGAAGGATTTGGCAGTCCTCTCCCTTTATAATCTCAAAATAATCATCCATTAAAAACCCTATGTATAGCAAAGAAGCACTGACATAGTGCCAGGCATAGCACAATGTTGGGGAGTGTTTTCATTCTGTTGTACATGGGGTCACTATGAGTCAGATCTGACTAGATGTCACCTAACAACAAGAAGTGGATGGTCAAGATTTGTTGTTGTTAGGTGCCGTCGAGTCGGTATCCAATTCATAGCGACCCTCATAGGGTTTTCAATGGGTGTTTCGGAATTGACTTGGGAGTGGATTGCCAGGTCCTTCTCCCATTTTTGCGGTGCTGGGAATTGAACTCAGGACCTCAGAGACTGCAGCGCACCGCTCTACCAACTGAGCTAAATCCTAGGCCCGGTCAAGATACATCTTGAATAAATTTTAATATCAAGAGAAATGAAAATGTATCTGGTAAGCTGCTTCTCCTTTGAACAAATAGCTTTCAAAGGAATAGTGCTGATTCTCTCATTTATTGTCCTCCATTTTTACCCTAGTACTTACCTCTTTGCTTTCTAAGTTACTGAAAAAGATTACTAAAACATACACATTTACCAACATATGGTCCTTGTAGTATGTTTACTATAAGGATCTCACGGGACAAATGGTATTATTCTTATATGCATTATGCTTGGGATAAGGAATAATACCTACCTTACTGCTTAAGTCAGTTATATCAGGACTTCACTAGTGTTCCTATTGGGCCATAGTTTAACTTGTACTAAACCTGGAGCATAAATTTTCTTTTAATGAGGTTTGTTCTATTACAACATGGGAAAACTTTAAACTGTGCCCATGTTAGGAAGAGAATGGACCTTTTTCACAATCAAGTTTTTATGAATATTAATTCAGACACTGATGACCAAACACTAAGTGAAATCTTTAGTTCTTTGGATATACTCAAGTCCTAAAGTAGACTGTTAAGACTAACTATTGCAATAACAAGCATTCTAGGGATTCTTGTAACTTGTTCTTCCTTAGGGGAAGGTCTGCTTTAATAAGGGAAGAGCTCTCTTTGGTTTCTTTTCCTTTACCTCCCTAGAGTAAATATTACAATGAATTCCTTGAAACTCTGGGGTGCAGAAATGAAACAGAAGTGGTCTCTAAACCTAACAGAATTATTAAATCTCAAAAGTTGAGTGAGGCTTCCAAGTTGACTGTCATCCCCTCTTAATCTCTATTTACTCAAAAGTCCCTGAATGTGGGAATTATATCTTTTAAAATGCTCATAGCCAGCTTTTGGCTTTGTTAACAAGAAAGACACCTTTCTTTTCCTTTGTTGATCTTACACCACATGGGTTTTTGAAAGCACTGCTTTAAATTTTGCACAAACCATCTTTCCAATAAATCATTCTAAATATTTTTCTGATAAAGTTTGGTTCACAATGTTTTGATTTGATATATGAGATTACATTTTCCCACTAATGATATCTTTGTTGATGCAACAGATACTGAGAATTTATAATTAAATATTATTTTTGAGCTTCTGAACCCTATTAGAAAAGAAATTAATAGAAGTATCTTCTGAACTGACTTCTTTGCAAGGGGTTGTTAGAGATGGACCACTGAGAAAAGTAATAAGTAAACTTATTTATTGTTTGGTACTATGTTGCTTGTAAAAGTTTTACTTGACCTGTGTGTATCTACAGTAATATAGACACAAGAACCAAGTGTCACATAACATCTAGCATATGAATACCTGTACTGAACAGAAACAGGATGATTCATACCATATTTCCAAATATGAAATACTCTGTTTATTCTGCCTCCAAATTCTGCACTCCAACATCCAATCAGTTCCGAGTGAGCTGTCCGAAGATGAGCATTTTTCTTAAAATTTTCCATGTACTCATTTGTCTTTGAAGGTTTAAGATAATAGGTACGAAGTTCATAGAATGTTCCATCATCTTGCCTGGGGCCTGTAGCAAAAGATGGGGACACCTGAAGAAAAATAGGCAAATGTAAATATTTGGGGGAAGGCAGGATTTACTGTTCTATTATAACCCAAACTGAGTCTGGACACATGGGACACACGATGGAGTAATAACCTATTTATATTTCTCCTGTAAACTCACCATAGACATGCTTATGTTGTTGTTATTGTTGTTGTTAGGTGCTACTGAATCGAGTCCAACTCATAGTATGTACCTATGTACAAAAGAATGAAACACTCTCCAACACTGTGCCATGCCTGGCACTTGTCAGTGCTTCTCTGCTATTTACAGGGTTTTCAAAGGTTGATTGTTTTGGGATTGTTTCAGGAGTGGGTTGCCATGTCCTTCTCCCATTTTTGTGCTGCTGGGGACTGGACCCAGGGCCTCAGAGTGCAGAGCCATACTCTACCAACTTAGCTAAACCCCAGCCCCATGCTTATGTAGAGATGTCAATAAATATACTGAATACATAGCTACTGCTTCCTAGTAGGATTTTTCCTTTAACCACTTTTCCATGAGAAGCTGCTCATAAGGCGGCTCTGGGGTTTTAATGATAATCCTTTACCCAAGAACTATAATTAGGAGTCTTAGAAATTTAAAGTTTTCTCTTATTTGGTCAAAATTTTATTCTTACTCAATAGTATATGTAGTAGAGTTATGCAACTAAAAGAATCTTACTACTTCTTCTTCTTTTTTTTTTTTTTTTGGTGGTACTGGGGGTTGAACCCAGGGCCTCGTGCTTTGAATGCTTTGCATGCTTTGCAAGTGCTGTACCACTGATCTGCACCCTCAGCCCATTTTTTTTTTTTTTTTAACTTTTTGAGACAGGGTCTTGCTAAATTACACAGACTACCTCTGGTCTCAAACTTGCGATCCTCCTGCCTCTGCCTCCCAAGTAGCTGGGATTACAAATGTGCACCACGGTACCTGGCTACCTTACAAATTCTGTAGTGTGTCATTTGACAGATATCATAAAAATATGTTTACTAGCAGAAGACTTTTTTAGGTTCTTAAAAAATGGAAATTGCTATTTAGAAAAAAGAATTTCCTTTGTTGAGTGAAGTAAACTACTGGTGAAAATAGGCCTGGAATGTAATTAATGCAATAAAATGCGGTGCTATTTAATTGCATTTAATGTAATGATAGACTTAGAAAAGCTGAAAAAGGAAAATTCAAGGAGCTAGAATTTTTTGAATCATCATTGGTTTTAAAGAGAGATGCAATGTGAAGAAGAGCATTTAATATATTCAGGTCTATCAGGTTTATGGGCTGGGATTTAGCTCAGTTGGTAGAGCGCTGCACTGCAGTCTCTGAGGTCCCGAGTTCAATTCCCAGCACCGCAAAAATGGGAGAAGGGCCTGGCAATCCACTCCCACGGCAATCCCGAGACAGTCAGCCACTGAAAACCCTATGAGGGGCGCTATGAGTCGGATACCGACTCGATGGCACCTAACAACATCAGGTTTATAGAATTATCCTTTAAGACCCATTAGTTCCTTCTGTAATAGTCATATGCAGAGTATAAAAATTCTAATTCACGTTGGGAGTGATTTAATTGTTGTTGTTGTTAGGTGCCCTTGAGTCAGTATCTGACTCATAACGACTCTACATACAACAGGCAAAACACTCTTATCAGTGCTTCTCTGCTATTCACAGGGTTTTCAATGGCAGATTGATTTTTGGAAGTGGGTTGCCAGGTCCTTCTCTCAAGCCTACAGTATCTGGTATTCCCAGGTCGTCTCCCATTCAAGTACTAACCAGGTCCGACCCTGCTTAGCTTCTGAGATCTGATGGGATCAGACATCACAGTGCTATGGTTGCAGGTGAG